>JAYKKM010000410.1:500000-790000 GCA_035772405.1 Chrysogorgia sp. JL179-B06 | reverse complement strand
TTAAATTAATCAACGGAATTGTTAAATTTGACAAAACTACTCTTCCTAAGACAACCAATCCTAGTAGACCCACCAGATCACAACAGAAATCCGAAGGAAACACCTTCAGTGAGGGATTTTACAGGACGTGTACATATGGTCGTTCGTACATGATACGAGCTACAAGAATATGGAACAAGCTGCCGCAAGAAATAACTCGAAGCAATTATATATCCACTTTCAAAATTAGACTAAATAAATATTACCACTGTGCCCTACTCTCTACATACAACCATGAAGACCCGCGTACATGGAAGACAATTTGTGTTAAGTGTAACTCTGTCCGTACTCTTTGGGTATCCCCTACGTGTTGCTTTTAGATATCTTCTAACTTATGAGAAGCTAATTTCTGTATTATTTGAGGCAATTAAGTTTTATATCATATTATTTTTATTATTTTTGTATTATATAATATATATATATATATATATATATATATATATATATATATATATATATATATATATATATATATATATATATATATATATATATATATATATATAAAAAGTAGAGTGCTGCGTAGACAGTGTTTTGAATATATAGCAAAGTGAAAAGGTGGTAAACTGCCAAGAATTTAGTGACGAGATACTGACGTTTCGAGCGGAGCCCTTCATCAGAGTAAGACGAGATGAAATGAAATAAATGGGGCTTATATATATGCCAAAAGGGTGTCACAAGTAGAAAGTAGCCAATCAAATGCACGGGAGATAAACAAACTAATAATTAATGAGATGGGAAACGTTAGATCATTTGCTATTTTTAACAGTCGATCAGCAAGCAGACTGAGGGGGCGGGAGAAATGACAAGTCCAATATTCAAGGGGATTAGGCGATAATATTAGCATAAGAAACAAAAACTTGAAAAGGAATGAAAGTGCATACGCGAATAATAATAAATTAATAATAATAAAGGTTCCAAGCAAACTAAAATAACCAAAAACTTGCAGGAAATTAAATAAAAGAAAAACGTTCGTTAAGACCAAGAGGATGTGTGGTGCCAAGTTTAAAAATGAGACGCTTCTCTTGCCGCTTGCGGTTATCGTTGCCACCGGAGATGGGAAGGATGGCACAGACTTTCATGTCTGAAACCAAATGGTTGGAGCTGTTGAAATGGCGGGCTACAGGTTTGTCACCATCATTGATCCTCACGGAACGAAGATGTTCAGCAAACCTGTCTGAAAGACGTCGCCCAGTTTCACCGATGTAGATTTTAGGGCATTTATCGCATGAAATGCAATAAATTATGTTGGTGGACGTGCATGAAAAAGCATGACGGATTGTGTGGTCGAATTTGGGGGCAGTAATAACTGTAGTGGGATTGAGAAACGCGCATGTGTTACAGCGGGAACGGCCGCAAGAAAATGTTCCCGCTGGTGCCGAGGTATTTTGTTTAAGGGCACTATGTACTAAGGAGTCACGAATGTTTTTATTACGGCGAAAAGATACCAAAGGGTTGTCGGTGAAAATGGCTGACGTCTCAGGATCATTTTGTAAAATATGAAAATTCCGATTAATAATATTTTTAACTTTAAAATTGAAAGGATGAAATGTTAGAACTAAAGGAATTTTATTGTTTGAAACTCGTTCCAAAGATGGTTCAAGGGCGTCTAAACGGGGGACGAGAAAAGCTTTCTGAACGGCGAGGTCTAAAAGGTTGGTAGGGTAACCACGTTGGACAAAAAAAGATCTCATTTCCATTGATTTGACTTGAAAATCTTGGTCGTCGCTACATAAGCGGCGAAGACGCAAGAATTGAGAGTAAGGGATGGATTGCTTAGTGTGGTTGGGATGAGAGGATGAAAATAGAAGATAACTATGGGAGTCAGTGGGCTTGTACGAGACCGACGTTTTCAGCGAATCACCATTAATCGAAATTAAAATATCAAGGAACGACACAGAGGTCTCGCTGATTTCCCACGTGAACTTCAGAGCAGGATGAAAATCATCAACAAAGTTGATGAACTGCTCTAAAAGGACACGTGAACACGACGCTGTTCCTAAACAGTCATCGATAAATCTTCCGAAAAAATCAGGCAAGGGACCCGTGTATTGTTCAAAGATCTGTTTTTCAACATAACCAACAAATAAATTAGCATAGCTTGGACCCATTTTGGTGCCCATCGCAACACCACTTATTTGTTGATAATGTTCACCATCAAACGAAAAAATTGTTAAGGGTAAGCACTAGTTCTGCTAAGCGGAGTAACGTGGTTGTGGAGGGTTCTAAATTAGTGCGCTGATCAAAGAAAAACTTCAGAGCTTCAAGGCCATCACAATGGGGAATGACGGTGTATAAGGACTTGACGTCCATCGTGAAAATAAATTTATCGGAACTACTGAAACGTAACTGGTCGAAAATTTGCAAGGCATGTTTAGTATCTTTGATATAAGAAGGCAACTTCTTAACCAAAGGATACATAACGTTGTCTAGAAAACTGGAAACGAGCTCGGTGGGGCAACTACAAGCGGAAACAATCGGCCTGCCAGGATTGTTAGGTTTATGGATTTTAGGTAGGAAATATATGACAGGCGTTCTGGGGGTTGTTAATATAAGGTTAGATGCAGAGGCAGGCAATTCACCGGCTTGGATGAAATTCTTGATGGTAGTTTTGACGGATTTTTGGTGAGATTGAGTGGGATCGGAATTCAACTTAGTATAAAAGATGGTGTCGCTGAGTTGACGAAGAGCCTCTTGTCGATACAAGTCCGCTCTCCAGACAACTACAGCGCCACCTTTGTCCGCAGGTTTTATGACAACGTCATTTCGGCATCGTAATGAATTCAAAGCTAGAAGCTCTTCTTTGTTAAGGTTATGAACTTGTTTTCTGCGCGGAGGTTGCAATTTATCAATGTCATGGCGGCATTGTCTTACGAAAAGATCAAGGGAAGAAAAATCACCTTCGGATGGAGACCAAGACGACTTCTTGGGGTTGAGTTCTTCGAAAATATCCTTATTGCTATTGAAAGTGGGCTTATCATGAAAAAAGGCTTTGAGGCGCATGCGGCGGAAGAAAGATTCGGTATCCTCTTTAACTGAAAATAGATCGATGGGCCCGGAGTTGGGAACAAACTTGAGACCTTTCGCAAGAAAAGATCTCTCGGGGTCAGATAATGGCAAATCAGAGGGAATAGTGAAAACTAGACGAGTGACTTTGTTAGAGGAACTAGTGCTTTGGGAGGGATTCGGGGAAGGACCCAGTAATTTGGCCAATTTGGACGCCTTAACGTCTTTGAGAAAAACATAGAGTCTGGAATTTAGCATGCGAATTTGTTGAACGATAGCGGTAAACAGACCTGGGAGAGAGAGGACTTACATCCCGAGATGTAGTCATCAGTATGTTGTAAATTACTGGACATAGATTTAATAGTGATACGCATCAAACGACGGGAATGACTCGAACAAGCCGCTGATATGTGATGGGAATAACGACGATCGATAGCGGGGAGATTAAAAGACAATAAATCAAAAGAGGATCTAAAACCGTAGGGAATGACCCCCCGATATAAACAACGACTAATAAAAGTAATGTGACTGGAAAAACGGGTTTTAGATAAAATAAGGTCAAACAAACGTAGAGCATGATTACTGATCAACGGTAAAAAAGGAAGCAAATAACTTACCATTTCGTGACGGAGACTTTGACGAAACTTCTTAAGGTTAGGCATGTCGCAGCGGTATATAGAATATCCGAGAGTAGTAAAAAAGTAGAGTGCTGCGTAGACAGTGTTTTGAATATATAGCAAAGTGAAAAGGTGGTAAACTGCCAAGAATTTAGTGACGAGATACTGACGTTTCGAGCGGAGCCCTTCATCAGAGTAAGACGAGATGAAATGAAATAAATGGGGCTTATATATATGCCAAAAGGGTGTCACAAGTAGAAAGTAGCCAATCAAATGCACGGGAGATAAACAAACTAATAATTAATGAGATGGGAAACGTTAGATCATTTGCTATTTTTAACAGTCGATCAGCAAGCAGACTGAGGGGGCGGGAGAAATGACAAGTCCAATATTCAAGGGGATTAGGCGATAATATTAGCATAAGAAACAAAAACTTGAAAAGGAATGAAAGTGCATACGCGAATAATAATAAATTAATAATAATAAAGGTTCCAAGCAAACTAAAATAACCAAAAACTTTCAGGAAATTAAATAAAAGAAAAACGTTCGTTAAGACCAAGAGGATGTGTGGTGCCAAGTTTAAAAATGAGACGCTTCTCTTGCCGCTTGCGGTTATCGTTGCCACCGGAGATGGGAAGGATGGCACAGACTTTCATGTCTGAAACCAAATGGTTGGAGCTGTTGAAATGGCGGGCTACAGGTTTGTCACCATCATTGATCCTCACGGAACGAAGATGTTCAGCAAACCTGTCTGAAAGACGTCGCCCAGTTTCACCGATGTAGATTTTAGGGCATTTATCGCATGAAATGCAATAAATTATGTTGGTGGACGTGCATGAAAAAGCATGACGGATTGTGTGGTCGAATTTGGGGGCAGTAATAACTGTAGTGGGATTGAGAAACGCGCATGTGTTACAGCGGGAACGGCCGCAAGAAAATGTTCCCGCTGGTGCCGAGGTATTTTGTTTAAGGGCACTATGTACTAAGGAGTCACGAATGTTTTTATTACGGCGAAAAGATACCAAAGGGTTGTCGGTGAAAATGGCTGACGTCTCAGGATCATTTTGTAAAATATGAAAATTCCGATTAATAATATTTTTAACTTTAACATTGAAAGGATGAAATGTTAGAACTAAAGGAATTTTATTGTTTGAAACTCGTTCCAAAGATGGTTCAAGGGCGTCTAAACGGGGGACGAGAAAAGCTTTCTGAACGGCGAAACAAGCGGACAAAACAAGCGGCGAAACAAGCGGCGAAACAAGCGGCGAAACAGCGGACAAACAAGCGGCGAAACAGCGGACAAAGGTGGCGCTGTAGTTGTCTGGAGAGCGGACTTGTATCGACAAGAGGCTCTTCGTCAACTCAGCGACACCATCTTTTATACTAAGTTGAATTCCGATCCCACTCAATCTCACCAAAAATCCGTCAAAACTACCATCAAGAATTTCATCCAAGCCGGTGAATTGCCTGCCTCTGCATCTAACCTTATATTAACAACCCCCAGAACGCCTGTCATATATTTCCTACCTAAAATCCATAAACCTAACAATCCTGGCAGGCCGATTGTTTCCGCTTGTAGTTGCCCCACCGAGCTCGTTTGCAGTTTTCTAGACAACGTTATGTATCCTTTGGTTAAGAAGTTGCCTTCTTATATCAAAGATACTAAACATGCCTTGCAAATTTTCGACCAGTTACGTTTCAGTAGTTCCGATAAATTTATTTTCACGATGGACGTCAAGTCCTTATACACCGTCATTCCCCATTGTGATGGCCTTGAAGCTCTGAAGTTTTTCTTTGATCAGCGCACTAATTTAGAACCCTCCACAACCACGTTACTCCGCTTAGCAGAACTAGTGCTTACCCTTAACAATTTTTCGTTTGATGGTGAACATTATCAACAAATAAGTGGTGTTGCGATGGGCACCAAAATGGGTCCAAGCTATGCTAATTTATTTGTTGGTTATGTTGAAAAACAGATCTTTGAACAATACACGGGTCCCTTGCCTGATTTTTTCGGAAGATTTATCGATGACTGTTTAGGAACAGCGTCGTGTTCACGTGTCCTTTTAGAGCAGTTCATCAACTTTGTTGATGATTTTCATCCTGCTCTGAAGTTCACGTGGGAAATCAGCGAGACCTCTGTGTCGTTGCTTGATATTTTAATTTCGATTAATGGTGATTCGCTGAAAACGTCGGTCTCGTACAAGCCCACTGACTCCCATAGTTATCTTCTATTTTCATCCTCTCATCCCAACCACACTAAGCAATCCATCCCTTACTCTCAATTCTTGCGTCTTCGCCGCTTATGTAGCGACGACCAAGATTTTCAAGTCAAATCAATGGAAATGAGATCTTTTTTTGTCCAACGTGGTTACCCTACCAACCTTTTAGACCTCGCCGTTCAGAAAGCTTTTCTCGTCCCCCGTTTAGACGCCCTTGAAACCATCTTTGGAACGAGTTTCAAACAATAAAATTCCTTTAGTTCTAACATTTCATCCTTTCAATTTTAAAGTTAAAAATATTATTAATCGGAATTTTCATATTTTACAAAATGATCCTGAGACGTCAGCCATTTTCACCGACAACCCTTTGGTATCTTTTCGCCGTAATAAAAACATTCGTGACTCCTTAGTACATAGTGCCCTTAAACAAAATACCTCGGCACCAGCGGGAACATTTTCTTGCGGCCGTTCCCGCTGTAACACATGCGCGTTTCTCAATCCCACTACAGTTATTACTGCCCCCAAATTCGACCACACAATCCGTCATGCTTTTTCATGCACGTCCACCAACATAATTTATTGCATTTCATGCGATAAATGCCCTAAAATCTACATCGGTGAAACTGGGCGACGTCTTTCAGACAGGTTTGCTGAACATCTTCGTTCCGTGAGGATCAATGATGGTGACAAACCTGTAGCCCGCCATTTCAACAGCTCCAACCATTTGGTTTCAGACATGAAAGTCTGTGCCATCCTTCCCATCTCCGGTGGCAACGATAACCGCAAGCGGCAAGAGAAGCGTCTCATTTTTAAACTTGGCACCACACATCCTCTTGGTCTTAACGAACGTTTTTCTTTTATTTAATTTCCTGCAAGTTTTTGGTTATTTTAGTTTGCTTGGAACCTTTATTATTATTAATTTATTATTATTCGCGTATGCACTTTCATTCCTTTTCAAGTTTTTGTTTCTTATGCTAATATTATCGCCTAATCCCCTTGAATATTGGACTTGTCATTTCTCCCGCCCCCTCAGTCTGCTTGCTGATCGACTGTTAAAAATAGCAAATGATCTAACGTTTCCCATCTCATTAATTATTAGTTTGTTTATCTCCCGTGCATTTGATTGGCTACTTTCTACTTGTGACACCCTTTTGGCATATATATAAGCCCCATTTATTTCATTTCATCTCGTCTTACTCTGATGAAGGGCTCCGCTCGAAACGTCAGTATCTCGTCACTAAATTCTTGGCAGTTTACCACCTTTTCACTTTGCTATATATATATATATATATATATATATATATATATATATATATATATATATATATATATATATATATATGTGTGTGTATGTATGTATGTATGTGTGTATATGTATATATATATTCAGTAATCATATATGTTAAAACGGATCCGCAGTAATTGGCAATTGCTGTTGCGGCTTTCCTAGCCTTGTAACTAATTTTAGATTTATTGATCTATAATATCACGTATTATTCAAGGCAAAGTTAAATAAAATAAAAAATAAAATAAAATATTTATTTTTCTTACAACTGGTACATGATGGTTAAATACGGTTTACCATAGTCAACTATTCTAATTCCACCAAGCCCCGGCCTCAAAGGAAGGAGTTCTGCAAGCCAAGGTTAACTTTATATTATGTAATTTCTCCAATCTTCAGGGAAATGTAAAATTTGAGGTTAGGAAAAATATGAACACACGTACTCTCTCTAGTTGTGTTTATAGTATAAACTGCACAACTAGTTTTAGTAGCATTCATATCAGGGCTAGTGAGTGCTTTAGGCTGGCCAGAGTTAAGGTTGGATTCACTATAGTTTGAATGGAGTGTTCTTTTCTGTAGGTTGCTTAAATGGGTCAGGCCTGAAATTCAGTATGTAAACCATTACTGTAAACATGGGTTGGTTGGTCCACATGAAGCACAGTACATGGCCATAACCCACATGAACAGTGAACTACAAACCAGATGACAGATTATAGTAGGATTCTAAATTCTAAACACGAATTGAAGAAGATATATTGATTGAATTGAATTGAAGACGGTCATATTTGAAACTAACCAAGGCTGATTGTGATGCCAGTCTCAAGAGCTAGAGCAAATACAGGTGTCATGTAACCACCCTGCAAGGAAGGAGTTCTGTAAGGCCGGTTAACTTTATGCAATGTGTATACATGTACTTTGTTCAATCTTCATGGCCTTGTAATTGAGGGTTGGAAATCAATTTCATAGAATTCTGGACTTTTTCAAATTCATATTTCTTAGAAGTTTCAGAGCAATTTTAGAATACTCTGCCACTTTTTACAGGCTTTAAATCCCTGCATGGTGCCATTTAAGTGAAATATAGTGTGTAATAATTATTAGTGCTACCACGGTCCATGGTGACAAAGTGAAATATTGTGTGTAATAAATTACTGTACCACGGTCCCTGGTGCCAAAGTTAAATAAGTGTGAAATAAAGAACAATTAGCAAGTGGATTTAAATATTTAAAATAATAATATAATATATTTAGCAACTAACGTCGTTGTTTAATTCTTACTGAACAATATGCAACGTGATGTGATATATTTTAATAGCTGCGTATAGTTTTTTACAGAACAAGGCAACATGATATTTTGTTTGTATTGACTGCAGACTACAGTTTTAGGAATTTCACAACTATTATAATTAAGTGGCAGGGTATTCTAGAATCTAGCCGAAGTTTTAGGAGATCTCATTTCATTAAAGATCGTGTCATTATTAAATAGGTACAGTACTCTAAGGGTATTGTTAGGCAATTATTGTTGGGATATTAATCCTGCTGGGATAAATCCTGCTGGATAGGGTGACAAAATCTAATAGGAATAAATTTCCTAGAGGATTACCTATAGGAATTCCTATAGGATCCTATAGGATTTGGGCCAAAATCTAATAGGAATAAATTTCCTAGAGGATTTCCTATAGGAATTCCTATAGGATCCTATAGGATTTGGGCCAAAATCTAATAGGAATTCTATTTCTATACTGCCTGCACAGCACAATACTTTCATATAAACGACAGTAAATATAGGTTTTAAAACATGATCAATGTTGTCTTACCAACAACTTTCTTCCTCATTTCGGGTCGCATCTTCTCCAAAACCAGCATCAAATCAAATTCGTTCGGCGCTTCCGTCTTTAACCTTTCATAAAAACTGCCTGTGTACAACATCTGGAAAGAAAATCTCTCATCCAACTGTTGCACTTCGACCAAAATGTCCTTCACGAGGGGTTCCCATACTCGCAACGCATCTGATCTATCACTGCGGTTTATTTTGATTATCGACTCGTAGTACTTATTCAAGCAATTGTTCACATCCATGGCTTCGGCTAAACAATCCCGCCCTTCTTGAAACTTTACTAATTAGAATTCTAAGACACGTGGCAAATTGTATTCGTCACTGGTGACGACGGATGAGCAAGAAGTTGCAGCCCCCCCCCCCCCCCCCCCCCCCCCCCCTAAACAAAATATATATATATATTCTTGAAATAAACTAGAATTGCTTACAACATTCACAGAAACATCGTTGTGATGATCGAGGATGAGCATGAAATCTTGTTGGTCAGCAGTCACATTAACGGATAACGGTGGTTAGGGTTTAGCGGGTGGTCTTACACCCAAAAAATATTTTTCTTTACATTTAAGTATGAGACAAAATAAAGTTTATACTAGAAATACGAATTCGCAATAATCCCCTCGCCCGCCAGTACCACCCCCCCCCCCCCCCCTACGGGAATTTCTCCATCCATGGTGCCCAGACCTCGCACGCCGTGGCCGTGTATTTCTGTAAGCCCGTTTCGTCGAAGAAATGTTTGAACGTTATCTCGGCCAATATTTAACCGATTTAAACTCTGAAAACAGATTTGGAATTAGCGAGTCACCATACATAACATACGCGTTTACTATATTGCGAGAACGTGAGTACCCTTCGTAAAAACGGTTTATGTACTTAGAAATTTAGTCGATTATAAACTGGTCACTTTATCGTATATTATTTTGAACGTTATCTCGATCAATATTTAACCGTTTTCAATTCTGAAAACAGATTTGGAATTAGCGAGTCAAAATATATAACATATGTGTCTACTATATTACGAGAACGTGAATACCCTTCGTAAAAATGGTTTATGTACTTAGAAAGTTAGTCGGCTTTGTCGGCTATGATAATCTCGATCAATATATAACCGTTTTCAATTCTGAAAACAGATTTGGAATTAGCGAGTCAAAATACATAACATATGTGTCTACTATATTACGAGAACGTGAATACCCTTCGTAAAAATGGTTTATGTACTTAGAAATTAGTCCGGGCTTGGTCGGCTATGATAATCTCGCTCAATATATAACCGTTTTCAATTCTGAAAACAGATTTGGAATTAGCGAGTCAAAATACATACTCGGACTCGGATTTCTATTTCCTCAAAAAACTATGTCTCTTGTGACGGTTCAATTTAATCTGAGTATCTAGTTACCAGTGCCACATTTTCCGATGTCGCGCATGAGGACGGTTGATGCATATATATATATATATATATAAACCTATAAACTGATCCTAGATCTAGGAATGGCTTGGATCTCGCGTGATAAGGGACTAAACGCCGGTCGATATTAGCACCCTCGCCCTCAGGCCTTCGGCCTTCGGCCGACGCTTCGCGCCGGGCGAGGGGATTATTGTAGTACACCAATGGGTAACTGAGAAAAAAATACATATTTCAACTCTTGTGTTGCCATGGTAACCATGATAATTACCCCCTATGGTGAAAAATAGGCCTTAAGGCGGGGGTCTACCTAAATTTTTACCTCAGAGGCAAAAAAAATGTTTTCAACTTTTATGAAGCTTTAAATACTGGAAGAACATTTTCTGGTTGATTCACAGTTAAATTTTTTATTTTTATCTGTTTATAAGCATTTTTATCTACCTAGTGACTTAGTTTCCATAGCAACGCATTTAGCATTTTTTGTTTTCTTGCGCATTTCACCCGCCAGAAACGCAAAACAAAACTTTATGATCTACTTGATCTACTTTTTCGGTTGTTTTCTGGCCAAAACTGGTTCTGTTTCCTGGGAAATGGTGTATTGTTTTTATTGTAGCATGCAAAAGTGCAGCCAAGAAAATACTCTTTTATACTTTTGTTATGCTTTGTGATGGTAACCAAGGTAGTAGATAGTTGCGATGGCGAAAATGAACCCTTACATTCAGACATGGAAAACGTCAAGGAATGGTCAGGCAAATGTATATACGTGTCACTTTTAATTTGAATATCAGGAGTCTAAGTCATTCGTTTGCGACAAGTTTCGATTGGGGACGATTTAACGACAACTGTATCTCTGTTTACATAATTTTCGGTGGAATATATTTGTCAGGGGGAACAAGGACCCGTTTCTTCTTTGGCTTGAATTGCCATTATCATTTTATTCTCAGTGGATACATAATGTATATTTTGAAATTTAGCAAGCTAGCGGCGTAGACTGGTTTGCTTTGAGTTTAAAGAGAATGTCTAGTCTCGTGCGAAACTGTTCACACCGTTGCACTGTTTACGTTCATACGGATCGATTTTGTAATATCTTTATTTCATCTTCAAAACTTTCGACTTGAATACCAAATCACTGATCGACATCACGAAGTGATAGAGTTACTTTTTATAGATTTTTTGCAAGTATTTTTTATAGCGTCAAATCCGTCAATCATGTTGTTGTTTTAAATCAAATAAGAAGGTCAAAGGGACATGCAAATTGGCGCTCGAATTGAGGGCACAGCCCGTGGTTGTTATTAGTGTATAGACAGTACTAGTTCATTGTTAATATGCATAAATACATGTCGTGTACATGACCACTCTAAGCCGGGGAAACTAAAACCTATATTAAAGGCATTATACCATCAAAAATTTTGACATGAGCCGTAGCCCAATTTTAACAACTGGGGTAAATAATGCCCAATTTTAACAACTGGGGTAAATAATACCTAACTAAAACCGGAAGTCGAAAAGGGAACTCCAAATACACCTTAAGCGAGAGATTGCACGCTTTAACTCATCATTCTAAGTTTAAAAAAAATATTTTCTTCTACACTTTTCGCTCTAGGGTCGTGTTTATGTTTCACAACAATGGCGGACGCTACTAGTTTCCTACCGTCACAGCCTCCCTCGTTAACAACAAAGCCAGAGGATCCCGTATATTCTTTTACAGGACCAGGGATCGGGTCATTGGTCTTAATGATGTCCTCGCCAACTGTGAAACACGGCAATGTGGAAACTTAGCCCTACTAAATTAAAAGCAGTTTGATTCGCATCAAAAGCGTCCGCCCGTTGCAAAACATCTCTCGCTAACTCAAACCGAAATACACAATTTCAAATATGTCCAACGACTGTTCACGTGACTACCGTAGCTATACTCGAAATCCAGGGGGGGCTAGTTTTATTTTTTAGGGGCAACTGCGGGGCAAAAAATATGTATATTATACGAAACCTAATTGCACAGGCATAAAAATTTAAAATTTCAATCTGGGTACGTACAGTACTTCATCACTTCATGTTATGGGATATAGCGGATTCACTGGGTTGGGGGGTTAATGTAAATAGGACTAAGGTTATACGGGCAAAGCAGTATATACAATGAAGAAAAACACATTGCCGCTCTTCATCTCAACATTGAATTGAAACCCTTGCCAAACAACATCGCTTCTGCCCTACTTGGACCATAATTTGACCTTTGTTCTCGACTATAAACTTTAAAGCCATTTATCCGGGATTGCACTTGTTATACTTTGAGAAAGGATATCTCCGGAACGATTTAACCAATTGACATGAAATTTTCAGGATTTATGTATCTTACCATTTTATTCGGGATAAGCACAGGATTTTTTTGTAGTACTAATAGAACTAATCTTATGGTCTAAAAACTGTTAGATTTTTCCATCTTGTCTAGTGGTGTAAACAAATTCAAGTTGTTTTTAAAATTTTTTTAAATCCTATGCTCATCCCACAGTTTTGTACTTTCTGTATAAGAAACAAAAATAATTTTCAAATTTGAATAAATACGTGGGAAGATATCTTTTCTTGAACAGCCAGTAGCCACTCACAGCATGTGGCCTAATTAATTGACTGGTGTCAGGTTTCAATGGGACATATTGCTAAACCAATTATAATTTCGGATTCCTTGTTCATCTAGCTTTAAAATAATATATAGTTTGTCATGGTTCAGGTGAAATGCTTTTCTGTTATTGCAATTTTACTAACACTACTGTAAAATCGCGCTGTTCGGCCTTAAGTTCTGACCTGATAACTCATGAAGCAGTGCTCTAGGAAATTTTTTTAATGGTTTATTTTATCAACTAGAAGTTACTATCGCAAGGGGAAGTGCTGCCTCAAAAGTCATGGGAAGCCTAATTTTTGATAAAATTTCGAAAATGAACCCACTGTAGTATGTACACATTTCTATCAATTCTTTTAATTATATTTAAATACAGCAGACTTAAATTACAAACGACTATCACTTAATCTCTGAATATAATTGGCAAGGCTTTTGCAGTTGGTTGGTAAACAAATTTCTGATAAATCACTGCCACTAGAAATCATGCTTCTTACTGTGGCAAAGCTGTTAGTGGAATTGTGAGTGTCTGATATGTTATGGCAAAGCAAGCGCTAAACAAATAGGCGCTGACTAAATAAATACCAGAAATTGTATGTAACAGATGTTTATGATATTGTTGCACAATTATTTATATCATCTAACTTTCAAGGAGATCTTTGTGATGTATTAGTTCATTGCACATGTCCACGACTCCACATATCATTATAGGCTGTAATTGTCGTTCGGGGATACACCAAGGTCCACTGCAACCTCTGTATTTTATTTTCCCAAAAGAACTTGTAATATTGTATTTACTGCATGCCAAATATTATGGTTATCCATGGTACACAAATAATTTCTATTGCCCACTGAATTTTCACAAAGTGGAGGTAAATAATTTCTTGAAGACAATTCCATGTACAGTTTATTACATTATACAGTGTATCCATATACAGTTTTGTGCACGAACCATTGTAGAAACCATTTCCTCAAATCCAAGTCAGATGTTAATGGATGTATGTGATCAAACATGTAGCTACATAAATGAGTGCCAAGATTGAGGAGATGGTGTCCATACGCTTAACTTTAATTCACAGTGAACAAAGTTGAAAGAAGATGCCTTTTTTAGTTTCCTTGTTGAATGAAGTGATTCACCGTTCTCAAACGCATCGAGGTAGATAATGTCTCCTTGAACTATCAGACGCTGTCGATTGTTGCCGTGTTCCACTCGACACTCGTTAACAGGAATGTTCTGTACGTCAATAATAACGTTTAAAAGCGCCGATAAACTCATAAAGGAACACTGTTTCCCTCGAGACTCGCCACTAAAACGTTCATGACCTTGATGTATACTCCCACAAGCAAGTAGAGACACAACGTAAACGAATAAACCAATTGTTCTTACCGTATACGAAGCTGGAACATGCGCAGTTGGGCTTGCTTACCTGTTTCGCGCCCGCTCCGTCGGTTGCCCCCCCTTGTTGCCCCGGATTTGCGAACAGAAAAAATCGAGATTTTGTCGACTATACATAATTGTTGCTGAGGTCTGGGCATCATTTAAGGCACAGCTACCCAAGATGTTAAGATTAGTGTGCTGCCTCCCTGAGGGGAGGCAGCAATAAAAACATAGTCTAGTAGTCAAACCTAAAAAAATGGAACATTTATCAGTGTTTTCAAAAATTTAAAGATATTTGGACAACATAGCATTTTTTTAGCTGTACAGTGAACAATAAAATAAAGAACTTTACAATCTTTTACAAACTTTCTCAGTTTTATAGGTTTAGCTCCTAGATAGTTGTTCTATCGATCATTTAATGTTGAAAATTTCAGAACAATTGCTTTAAAACTGATGGAGATATGCTGTCTGAACTATTCGCTATTTGACAAATTTTTTGATTTAAGGAAAATTGCTTTAAACGTTTGTAAAACATAAATATCTTGACAACTTTGCAATTAAGTAGGTTAAATTGACTGTGCTGCAAGAAATATTGTATCATACCTATTGTTATTGATATTAGTATCTAAAATCCGCCTGCATCATAAGTTACACGTACCCTCTTTTTGGGATGCTTTGTCTGCTTTTTGTTTTTTATGCGATCGGAGGATTTTTCGCTTCTTTTTGTTTTTGTCGTCGGCTTTGTAGTTGGCTTTATGCACACGAAGATCATCGGCATTTTTCAATTCTTCAAATCTACCAGGCTCCATTCCAAGGTATGTAAAAATATTGATAGTTGCCTGGCAACCAATATTGAAGTGTGCTACAGCGTCATACACACCAAGATGAAGGGTGTTGGAACCAACGAACACGCTCTTTGGTAGTCTATTCCAAATCATGCCATTTAAGGACTCATTTTAGTTTTGTGTCTTTCCATCTAAACATCTTGTTAATAGTTCATCATTACTGAGCCTTTTGTAGATTGGTTTAACCTCAGCAATAATGTTATCAGGTAAACCTGGTCCTGGTTTATATAGCGACGTATTGTTGGCAATGTCTTTCTTGTAGCGACACCAGCTTTCTGCACCGTCAGGACAGTGTGTATGGAGGATTCGTCTCTCAGAGGATGCACAATGCATGAGGCTGGCATGAATAGCTTTTTTCATGGCAGACAGATTACCAACATTGCTTCTTACAGCAATGCCATAGTAATTCTGTAACCGATCGATCATCGTATCTGTGAGTTTGCCTTTTCCACCCAGTCCCTTCTTCTCCTACTTCAGCTTTCGAAGGGATGTCCCCACACGTTTTTGGACATGTCCAACACATTCCTTCTTTACCACTAGGACATTTTCCTCTTGATAGGTATGCTGTACCTCACTGAAGCCCTTGCTGTCTCCATCACCAAAATATTCGGTGTACTGTAGTTGGTACTTCTCCTGACTGCGTTCAAATATTTTCTTTATCCCGACTGTTTCCATTGCAGGGGATGATCCTGTAAAGTTAGCTTTGCACTTTTGTTTGTGCTCAGCTTTACAAACTAGATTTTCCATATGATTATGATCAGAATCATTATGCCTTTGACATTCACGACATACCTTGGTAAGGACTTCAACATCAAGGCACTTTCCAGTATCAATGGAAAGGGTTGTCACACAGCCATTCATTGAAGAATATCCTCTTCTCTGCCATGTTCCATCACAGGACACACTACACTAAGTAATCCCATCATCATTGCCTTTTAATTGATGAATCTCAGCACTAGCATCCAACATGGTCTTGTTTGCAACAGCTTTGGTGGCAAGTTGAATGCTCTTTGCATTCTTGGCATAAGCATTTGGCTTGGGAGGAGGTGGCATATTCATTATCCCACAGAATTGTTTTGCAGAGGTTCTTCCTTAATCCTTGTCCCATGGTTCTCATACCACAAACCAGCCTCTTGTTCACTTCAAAGCGCGCTTGATTCGCTTTGAAGTGTAAAAAAAATGCCTCCATCCACAACTTGAACAAAGTAAGTGAAGAAATGAAGACCAACCTTTCCTCTGATGGCTGTCTTTCAGGATGAGGCTGCTTTGACCACACTCTTGACATGCCACTTGTTGGAACACACCAACCAAAATTTCCATGCTCATAAAGCGATAACCGTGTAGGTCTGTTGTTGACGACACATTGGTGTTGTTTCTAGCTTGGGAAGTTTTTAATTTTCGGGCAGAAGCACTGATTGTTACACTTGAACTTCCCACTGTCACTGATTTATCACCAGATTCGCCATCACGTTCACTACGATTTGGCTTTTTCCCTTGTTTCGTATGTTGATTGCCTTCAAATTTTCGTTTACGAGATTTCGAACATGATCGTGGCATACTGAAAGTAGCGACAAACAACAGAGTAAAGAAAACGACTAAAGAGCGAAACAGCGTTTATTTGAGACTTAACAAGAAAACCTTTCCGAAAATATAAAACGATGATTTTAACGAAACCACGATATTTCTTCTTTGTTCAGCGGCGATGTGTTTTAATAATACAATAAACATTCATTCAGCGAGGGGAGGTAAGGGGAATGTTCAAACAAACAGTTTTTCCATGGCATTTGCATCAAAATATTCGTTGCTAAGGGCGTTGCTAAGGTGTTAAAAGCAGACTAGTCTTAGAATATGCCTAATTTTCTATATTTCTATGTACATAATCGCAAATTTTAGTTTAATTATCAATTCTAACGTGAATAAACAATTCATTTGTGGTCATTTCAAAATTTGGCCCAAATCAGATTTTTTGGGTGTAAGACCACCTTAAGTGACAAAATTCTGACGATTATATACCTCGATTCCCTTGATGTGTTGTTGATTCATGTCTCGCTAAACCTCGGAAACGACTATCTTTTTTTCGCACAGTAACCCCGTTACCCAAATGAGTTCATGTGATCAAAATAAAAATAAAGAAAACGCGTCCCCGTTACCCAAATGAGTTCAAGTGATCCAAATAAATATAACGAAAACGCGTTACGTTTAATCGTAACCTAGTAATCCATGTAACCCTGTAATCCATGTAACCCTGTAATCCATGTAACCTAGTAATCCTTGTAACCCAGTAATCCATGTAACCTAGTAATCCATGTAACCTAGTAATCCTTGTAACCCTGTAATCCATGTAACCCTGTAATCCATGTAACCCTGTAATCCATGTAACCTAGTAATCCTTGTAACCCTGTAATCCATGTAACCCTGTAATCCATGTAACCTAGTTATCCATGTAACCCTGTAATCCATGTAACCCTGTAATCCATGTAACCCTGTAATCCATGTAACCCTGTAATCCATGTAACCTAGTAATCCACGTAACCCTGTAATCCATGTAACCTAGTAATCCATGTAACCCTGTAATCCATGTAACCCTGTAATCCATGTAACCCTGTAATCCATGTAACCCTGTAATCCATGTAACCCAGTAATCCATGTAACCCTGTAATCCATGTAACCCAGTAATCCATGTAACCCTGTAATCCATGTAACCCTGTAATCCATGTAACCCTGTAATCCATGTAACCCTGTAAGACATGTAACGCTGTAATCCATGTAACCCTGTAATCCATGTAACCCTGTAATCCATGTAACCTAGTAATCCATGTAACCCTGTAATACATAAAACCCTGTAATCTTTGTAACCTAGTAAACCTTGTAACCTGTAATCTTTGTAACCCTGTAATCCATGTAACCCTGTAATCCAGGTAACCTAGTACTCCATGTAACCCTGTAATCCATGTAACCCAGTAATCTATGTAACCTAGTAATCCATGTAACCCTGTAATCCATGTAACCCTGTAATCCATGTAACCCTGTAATCCATGTAACCCTGTAATCCTTGTAACCTAGTAATCCATGTAACCCTGTAATACACGAAACCCTGTAATCTTTGTAACCTAGTAAACCTTGTAACCTGTAATCTTTGTAACCCTGTAATCCATGTAACCCTGTAATCCATGTAACCCTGTAATCCATGTAATCCTGTAATCCATGTAACCCTGTAATCCATGTAACCTAGTAATCCTTGTAACCCTGTAATCCATGTTACCCTGTAATCCATGTAACCCTGTAATCCATGTAACACTGTAATCCATGTAACCATGTAATCCATGTAACCCTGTAATCCATGTAACCCTGTAATCCATGTAACCTTGTAATCCTTGTAATCCTGTAATCCATGTAACCCTGTAATCCTTGTAACCCTGTAATCCATGTAATCTTGTAATCCATGTAACCCTGTAATCCTTGTAACCTAGTAATCCATGTAATCTAGTAATCCATGTAATCCTGCAATCCATGTAACCCTGTAATTCTTGTAATCTAGTAATCCTTGTAATCTAGTAATCCATGTAATCCTGTAATCCTTGTAACCCTGTAATCCTTGTAACCCTATAATCCTTGTAACCCTGTAATCCATGTAACCCTGTAATCCATGTAACCCTGTTATTCTTGTAATCTAGTAATCCTTGTAACCTAGTAATCCTTGTAACCCTGTAATCTTTGTAACCTAGTAATCCATGTAACCCTGTAATTCTTGTTATCTAGTAATCCTTGTAATCTAGTAATCCATGTAATCCTGTAATCCATGTAACCCTGTAATTCTTGTAATCTAGTAATCCTTGTAACCTAGTAATCCTTGTAACCTAGTAATCAATGTAACCATGTAATACATGTAACCCTATAATCTTTGTAACCTAGTAATACTTGTAACCCTGTAATCCTTGTAACCCTGTAATCCATGTAACCTAGAAATCCTTGTAACCCTTTAATCCATGTAACCCTGTTATCCATGTAACCTAGTAATCCTTGTAACCCGGTAATCCATGTAACCCTGTAATCCATGTAACCTAGTAATCCTTGTAACCCTGTAATCCATGTAACCTAGTAATCCTTGTAACCCTGTAATCCTTGTAACCCTGTAATCCATGTAACCTAGTAATCCTTGTAACCCTGTAATCCATGTAACCCTGTAATCCATGTAACACTGTAATCCATGTAACCTAGTAATCCTTGTAACCCTGTAATCCATGTAACCTAGTAATCCTTGTAATCCTTGTAACCCTATAATTCTTGTAACCATGTAATCCTTGTAACCTAGTAATCGTTGTAATCTAGTAATATTTGTAATCTAGTAATCCTTGTAAGCTAGTAATTCTTGTAACCCTGTAGTCCATGTAACCTAGTAATCTTTGTAACCCTGTTATCCACGTTACCCTATAATCCTTGTAACCCTGTAATCCTTATAACCCTGTGATCCTTGTAATCCTGTAATCCTTGAAACCCTGTAATCCTTGTAATCCTGTAATCCTTGTGATCCTGTAATCCTTATAACCCTGTAATCCTTGTAACCCTGTAATCCTTGTAATGTTGTAATCCTTGTGAGCCTGTAATTATTTCACCCTGTAATCCTTGTAACCATGTAATTATTTTAACGTGTATAAGCTTGTAACCTGTAATTACTGTAACGCCGTAATCCTTGTAACTCTGCAATCCTTTTAACCACCCTGTATTCCTTAGAACTATGTTATCATTGGAACTCTAAACCTTGTAATGTAATCATTGCAGCCCAGTAATCTTTGCAACTCTGTAGTATTTGTGAGAAAAAATGCTAGTTATATTCCATTGCGTTAAATGAATACATTAAAATAATATAGCGGACAGACAAGAAAGGTTAAAGTGCCTATGCGGATTTGGGGATTTTACAGATTAATTTGTGATCTTTGCAATCGCCTGAGAAGAATTGTAAAATATCTTGTCGTCCGTTTTTCTCCCGCAAACGTCGATTTACTATTCACAGGATACATATGACGTCACATTAGCGACACGCAAAGACATTGTACATTGATTCATTAGTATATGATTGACTATACGTGGAATATCTCAGTTACATTAATTATATCTTATATCTGTTACAATTTGTATATAACTAAGGCTTAATATGTTATAAAATGCGCTGACGATACCAAAATCGGTAGAGAAATCAATATATTATTATTTATAATTTTTATAATAATTATTTATAATAATTAAGTGGAGGTGAATAATGGTGAATATTCCAGTTATTATTCTAATTTATTTTTTTTTTTCTGATAAAATTTTATCAATCGTTTATCGAAGTCGAAGAAAGTCTCACTCTTCTTATAGTAACTGAAAGTTACGTTTTCTCGCCGACAGATAAAACTATTGTAGGCATTTATTTAATTCTGGCGCAGAAATTTCTTAGAAACTAGTTTTGTTTAAACCATTCCCTAACTGAAATAAAAACTTTAAAATTCAAATGAGGCCAAAAGCTACTGTGTAAATATTTGAATTTTAAAGTTTTTATTTCACTCAACATGCTACTGAAGGACAACTTCATCCGTTTAACCATTCCCTAATTGTCTGTTTAAACTATTCCCCAAAATATTATTGTGATTTAATAAGAGTATTACTATTTTGAGCATTAATAAGCACGTTATAAGCATTATAAGCGCGTTAATTCTCGATATTTCCAAACGAAAATGCAAACATTAAACAACATGTCACAAAGCAGTAGACAGTCAAATTATAGATAGAAGTTGCCTGCCTACTCTTTATTTACGATCTATTTTTAATGGACTTGCAACGGGAATTCATTCGATTTCGTTGAATCTGTAATTTAGTGTGAAATCTGGCGCAGTTAAGGCATTTACAGCGATCGGTTGCGGCACTTTTATTATTATGATATTTGAGTACTTTATGTACGATCTATTTTAATGGACTTGCAACGGGAATCATTCAATTTCGTTAAAATGCTAGAATATTGCCATACGCCAACTACGACTTCATAAGAAATAAAGTGAACTTTATTTCTTAATTTATGGCAATATTCTAGCATTTTAACGAAATCGAATGAATTCCCGTTGCAAGTCCATTAAAAATAGATCGTAAATAAAGAGTCAAATATCATAATTATAAATGTGCCACAAGCTTGGGAAGCCTGTGGATTAATCTACACCACATATCAAGGCGATCATATAGCCTTGTAATATTAAAATAACATACGGTAATCGTATGGCGCGTTTGTAATGTCAAAATTCAATGTTTGAACGTCATACATATAATTCGAACAACATTTGCTCGAAAGAGCAAGCCCCCTAAATTTTCCATGATCAAGCGACACTTTTGCCAAATAGAACTTCACGCTTCTAATATTTGCTGTTGGTCGTGCGGTCATATTTCAAATCGAACAAAATGATAGTATTAAATTTGGATATCTAAATGTAAACAATGTTGAACCGTGTAGCTTTGTTTCAATAGAAACTAATGTAACATCCACTTTAACATGTATAACTTTTGAAATACAGCAGCTACAGGCATGTAAAAGTACTTTTAAAATTTAAATTTCTGATGTAATATTAAACGAATGTTTTCGAAGCGCTCCATGGATACCTCGCGGGCCGCGCTTGACATATATGACATATGGTTGATCATTTATCAAGAAAACGTTCGACGTATTTGGAGTAAATTACGATGCTGTTTTTGAAGATGGCCATATTTTTGCATATATATAATAAGGCGCTCCTCTTCGAACGTTTTGTTGAGAAAAAGTAAACTTTACAAAGTCTAATGCACGAGTTGTTTGACTTGTCTAATGTCTTCTAACCAAGGGCAACAAACAACAGTTTTCAGTTGGTAAGTTGTATGTTCAACGACAGAAATCCCTCACGAGCTGATGTTGTCTCCTTGTACTAAGACATTGTCGATGGTGGTCGAGTTCCACTCGATAACTGGAATAGTTTGTGCTGTTAACAGCGCTGATAAACTGATGAAAGAGCACTGCTTTCCTCGAGACTGGCCACTGAAACCTTCATGGCCTTGATGAATACTTCCACGAGAAACTAAAGACATGATTTATTGTTCTTACCGTGTATCAAAGGCAGAGTGGTAGCGGAACATGCGCACTTGAGTCACTTTCGAGCTCATATATCGATGACGTAATGCCGACAGTCAAACTCGACAAACACAATTCGAGATCTTAATTGTCACTATACATAGCTCGGAAAAAGGACTGGGCACCAGTTAACACAGAACGTCAAGGATAGTGTGCAAGAATCATTACTATCTTTATCTATATTAGGGTCGCGGATTCAATTCCCCATGCCAGAAGGCCGTCGCTGCGTACTATCACTATATTTATTTTCATAAATTCTATTTGTTATTTTGCTGTATTTAAATCACGCCAAACTTTGTGTAAATTTTAATGACAAAAAAATATTGCATATTAAGGAAACTTGAAACTTGATCAACTGACCATGAAAGAAGTGATATTAACTAAGGTGTCTAAATATTTGTTCGTAATTTACACTAGGTTGGTTATTAACCGAGGCGCGAACCTACTTAGTCTAAAGAAGTTTATATCACTCGTTTGTTTTGAACAAGGCAGCGCACAAAATGCAAAGTGATTCCAGATGAGATGCAGTTTCCCGTATGTAAACATAAACACAAGCGCGCAATGCATGACCCTGATACTCACTCTTTAAGGTAGTTTAAGTGAAATTTAGTAGCTGATTTAGTGTTAATAACCACGGTACATCAAAAAGAATCGTACTCAAAATAAACTAAGCGAATATAGTCGTTCGGACAAGCACGGACTCAGATGAATTTTCTATTGTACAAATTAAATGGCTTCTACTTAGTTGCACACGAGGGTTCATAACACATATAACGTCGCTCGCGCGATTATATTCGCTTTTTATGGAAATCTAGCTTTATACTTGTGCTGCGCTTTGACGCATAATAATCCTTGCTGTTTGATTGGTTCATCAGTTTATTGTATTTTTACTTTCGATAGCATAGAGTGCACATGCGCTGTAGACACAAAAAGAAACAAGCTGAAAAGCAGTCATGACGTTTGTCCATTATTAACCGTGGTTTGATAGACTTTATAAGCTGCACCATGCGCGATAAATGGAACTACAGAAGTTACTCAGTTTTGTTTACAAAGTAAATTCATAAAATTAAGTCGTTTAGTGAATCTTTAAAATACTATGAGCGCTTTCGATTATTTATTTCCTCCCTCGGTTGCTGCGACATCGCTGTCAATACCACATAACTAAATTTAAATAGGCGAGAACGCTTGATCATGAATTCGTCGAAATGTTGTGTTTTTGTATAATACGCCTGGTTGCCGAGCTTGTTTACACAGGTGACGCATCCGAACGACGAGAATGATGTCGAACGACTATAATATGCTTGAATGTCCGAACGACTATATATTCGCTTAGTTCATTTCGAGGACGATTCTCTTTGATGTACCGCGCGGTTATTATATACGTTAGTAATCAGCTACTAAATATCACTTAACTGACTACATTAAATATCACGGAATTATCGGTTAATATAGGTTCGCGCCTCGGTTAATAACCAACGTAGTTACTTCGGTTTCGGTAAGTAACCTATCTATACAATCCCGCTTAATAATAATAATAATTATTATTATTATCATTATTATTTAGAAGTTACAACTATGCTTACTACCAATTACATTCATTAGCTGCCTAGTAAAACTTATTATGTTACTTATTAGTAATATTATTATAAATTATAATACTAGTAATATTATTATAAAACTTACTAGTAAAAATTATTATTATTATTATTATTATTATTAATTATTATTATTCAATGCCAAACTGTTCTACGCAAAGCCTTAAAATATTCTCCAAATGAAGCAATTAACGAACTGTGGAAATCCACTAATAATCATACTAATATTCAATACGACGTCTATAACTCTACTAAAGAAGTTCTGAAAGATTTCCGATCTGGGCATGAAGATAGACTTCGAAACCACTTGACTTGTCAGGGATCCTTTTTCTCTAACGTTACAAAGTTCTCCTTATCACAGCTTAACAAGGTGTGGTCAATTGCTCAATCAAAACTGCCAAAAAACATTTATAACTTTACTATACGTTATGCATGTGAACAATTATCTTCCGACACGCAAAAACCTTCACAGATGGGGAATATCTTCAAGTCCAGAGTGCTCCTTTTGTCTGAGCCCAGAAACACTACTGCATGTTGTTGCTGGTTGTCAATCGTATCTTGAACGTTTTACATGGAGGCACAATTCAATTCTTAACTTTATTGCAAATACCTTACAAACTGTTAACGGTTCAAACCTCTTTGTCGATCTACCTGGATTCAAAAGCCCATCTATCCTAACTGACACGTATCGTCCAGATTTGCTATTGCAATGTTCAAACGGCTGTCTTTATGTTCTCGAACTTACTGTTGGTTTTGAATCAAACCTTCAAAACAACCTCAAACGGAAAGAAGAAAAATATAGTGAACTAGTAAAACAGCAAAGTGAACATTTTAATGATCTTAAATTTATAAATCTCTCCATGAGCTCCCTAGGTGTATTTGCGAATGAGTGTTCTACTTTTTTAGATATGCTAGATAAGGTTGGTCTTGATAACAAGCACCAAATGTACTGCGTAAGGCAAATGATGACTATAGCTATCAGAACTACATATTAAATTGTCTGCTGCCGAAATAAGGAAATCCCGAATTATTAGCTTTTTGAAATATTTGTATATAAATTTGCATGTTTTATTATAATATAGTCATTAGTTGTTATTATATGTTATTAGTTGTGATTCAAGTAGCCAATTGTAAATTACCTTAATAAGCGAGATTTATAATTGTATATGTAGAAAAGAAAAACATTTAATAAAGTTTCCATTATTATTATTATTATTATTATTATTATTATTATTATTACTGGTGACACGTACCGCCCAGATCTGCTTCTATCCATTTCCACTAATTGTATCTATATCGTTGAACTCTCTGTCGGATATGAATCTAATCTCCAAACAAATGTTGATCGCAAAAGAGCAAGATACAAAGATCTCATTACACAGCAAAAGAACATTTTAAATCCGTCAAATTTGTAAATTTGTCAATAAGCTCCTTAGGTGTTTTCTCAAAAGAATGTCATACTTTTTAGATATGTTGAACGATCCTGGTCTTGATAACAAACACCAAAATTATTGTATTAGGAGAATTATGTCTATCGCCATTAGAACAACATATTATATATTTTGTTGTAGAAATAAGGACTGGACAAATCCGGAATTACTGAACATTTAAAGATAGATTTTAAATTAACTTTTTTCTTTTTCTATATAGTTTGTAAACAATAAATAGGTTCAAGTAGTCAATTATAAATTACCTAAATTAGTGAGATTTATAATTGTATATATATAAAGAATTTCAATAAAGTTTCATTATATATAAGTGAACTGTAAATTACGAAAAAAAAAGTTAAACATCTTAGTTAATATCACTTCTTTCATGGTCAGTTGATCAAGTTTCCTTAATATGCAATATTTTTTTGTTATTAAAATTTACACATAGTTTGGGGTGTGATTTAAATACAACAAAATAACAAATAGAATTTATGAAAATAAATATAGTGATAGTGCGCAGTGACGGCTTTCTGGCATGGGGAATTGAACCCGCGACCCTAATTATAACGATTATATATTAAGTATGAGAATGAGGCCCGTATCATGGGTATTGGTGTAGTTCTTTTTTCACAAAGCTTGTAGTCGATCTCATGGGAGCAAGGCCAAAAAGTTGACAACAATGACCAAAGCTGCAGTGATGAAGAAGTCTTCAATGGCTGCAATGCTGATGACACAAGTCGAGAAGAAGACGAAACTGAAGATGAGGAGCAACCGTACCCTGGGTACGAGTTTGGATGAGGAGTCGACGGTAATGATCAT
This sequence comes from Chrysogorgia sp. JL179-B06, assembly GCA_035772405.1. NCBI lineage: Eukaryota > Metazoa > Cnidaria > Anthozoa > Scleralcyonacea > Chrysogorgiidae > Chrysogorgia > Chrysogorgia sp. JL179-B06. Next base: position 763,801 of record JAYKKM010000410.1, on the reverse strand, counting down.
AATTACGACAAAGTTGACGACGGAAAAGATGACGACGGCAATGATGATGATGGCAAACATGATGACGGCAAAGAAGATGATGAAGATAACGACGATATGGACGATAACAATGCAGACATAAAGATAGTGACGATACAGACAATAACGATAAAGACGATACAGACAATAACGATAAAGATAGTGACGATGCAAATAATAACGATAAAGATATAGTGACGATGCAATCATACAGACAATAACGATAAAGATAGTGACGATGCAGACAATGACGATAAAGATATAGTGACGATGCAGACAATAACGGTAAAGACGATACAGACAATAACGATAATGATAGTGACGATGCAGATAACGATGATAAAGATAGTGACGATACAGATAATGACGATAAAGATATAGTGACGATGCAATCATACAGACAATAACGATAATGGTAGTGACGATGCAGATAATGACGATAAAGATATAGTGACGATGCAATCATACAGATAATAACGATAAAGATAGTGACGATACAGATAATGACGATAAAGATAAGTGACGATAATGATAGTGACGATGCAGATAATGACGATAAAGATATAGTGACGATGCAATCATACAGATAATAACGATAAAGATAGTGACGATACAGATAATGACGATACAGATAAGTGACGATAATGATAGTGACGATGCAGATATAATGATGATAAAGATAAGTGACGATGCAGATGATGGCAAAGATTATGACGGTAAAGATGACGATGAAGATGACAATCACGACCAAAAAAGTGACGAGATAGATGATAACGAAGATGATGATGAACATGTAGACTATGGGAATGTTGAGGATGATGCGGATAATGACGGCTCGTGTGATGAAGTAGATGACAAGGACAGTAGTATAGAAACTAGCGGTACCAGCGCACTTTTCCATTTTTCATGTCTCAACTTTTTTCTCTTGAGAACGCAGCACTTTTTTCGTTTTTAGATTCCACATATAATTTTCAAGCAAATATGTGGAACCAAAAAACGGAAAAAGTGCTGCGTTCTCCAGAGAAGTTGAGACATTCAAATGGAAAAGGATCGCTGTTACCGCTAGTTTCGAGACTACTAATAGACGACGTGTCACGTGGTTTGGGGCCTTTGAGACGTGTCTCAGCTAGTAGGCTACACAGTGAGGTGTCTATACGTGACGCTGATGTGGGTGGGGATGTCGCTCGTAACAAGATTATGTCAAGTAGTATCACGCGTGATCCTGACACAGGCTTTATTTTAGGTAGTGAGTTTAATGGATTCCTTAATTCGAAAAGGTCTAAAGACTTAGCTATATTAAATAATAAAACGACTCTTATGAAAAGGAGTGAACGTAAACGTAACCCTATTGTGGGTGGTAATGTAGCTCGTAGTGGTACACTATCGAGTGGTGGTGCACGTGATCCTGATATAGGTTCTGGTAATTTATTTATACCGAATATTAAGATGAGTTTTTTAAAGAGGATGTCTGGCTATCTAGATGATGCTAAAACATTAGGGCCCTTACAAAAAAAGTCTATAGGTTGGCCTATAGAGTACTCTATAGGCTAACCTATAGGATCCTATAGAGAATCTTATAGGGATGCCTATAGGTTTCTATAGAAATACCTATAGGTTTGTATAGGCAATTGGAACGTTTTCTATAGGCGACCTATAGAGAATCCTATAGGATTTCTATAGGAATCCTATAGGATGTCTATAGGAATCCTATAGGATGTCGATAGAAATCCTATAGGCTAACCTATAGGATCCTGTAGATAGTCTATAGGGTTCTATAGAAATACCTATAGGTTTGTATAGGCAATTTGAATTTTTTTATAGGCAACCTATAGGGAATCCTATAGAATGTCTATAGGAATCCTATCGGATCTCCATATTATTCCCTATTGGTTACTATAGAGGATTGCTATAGATTCTTAAATTACTGTAGCTGCCTACCAAAACAATCATGTAACACATCACTTAAACATTTATTATGTGGAAATGTTTGTGAAATTTAAAAAAATTACATAGTTATACTTATAGTTCATAGTTCCATGTTACTTTGCAATATTCCTATGCAACATTGATTAATTTGGCAAAAAATGTAACTCCAAGGACTTTCTGTGAGAATTGCTCACGACCAGTGATTCTAGTGTGGTGCTCTGCCAACTTAGCCAGGGAGGCCATTGCTGAGAGCGTGTAATGAGTTCTAGCTAGTATTGATAGTGGATGGTAATGCCATATAATTATTACTAATGTCCAATTAATAGTGTGAAGTATATTCTACCCAACATGTTGAATTTTTATGTAAATCATAATGAAATGTTTGCAAGTTGGTCTGGCACTACTTAAACTTATCAATCAAACTTCAATGTCGCATAGAAGTATTACAATGTAGCATGCAGGAGAATCCCTCGTTTGGTCTTTAAATAACATATATAAATATATATATACATAGGAGGTATTATAAAGTTTATTGTCATTATTATTATTATACATGTCCTAAGGCTGCTCATCTTTTATTCTTTTTGACTCGGTGTTCAGTAGCTGCGTGATTGCTGCCTTTACCTTCTTCTCATCTGAAGATGTGTCTCTTGTAATGAGTGCTGCATAAGAATAAAAAATAAGAGATATATAAGCAAACAATTGTCAATAATGTACAATTCCATGAGAAGGTGGAAATGAATGGTGATAGTAAAATAAATTTTAAAATTTATTATAAGTAATAACATGACTTAAGGGAAATTAGCGATTAAATTTCCCCGCAGCCGAGGGAAGATTTGTCCTTTTGTGTCTCATCATCACATGGATTGTAGATCGAGTAGTAATGGCATAAGTTCAGTCGGTTTTGACGACAATTTTAAGCATCAGGCATGGGCTGAAAAGGGGAATCGGTTGGAGGCAGTGTCTACTAATTTTCCCTTGCATGTGAATGAGGGAAAATTAGAAGACGAAGAAATCCTTTGTGTTCTACTAAATTTCCCGCATGCATATCATGAATTAAGGAAATTTAGAAGACAATGGAAAAATTTCCCTCTTGCAGAGCAACGAGGAAAATGTGAGGTTTACATTCCCTTGGAGAACAAAAGAATCCCAGGTGATCATGTTATTATAATATAAAATAAAATAATAAAATAAATGTAATAAAATAAATTAATAAATTGGTGTGATTGTGTACCACACTTGTTTTATTTACATATTGTTTATGCATTAACAGAAAGTATGTTTTTAATCACTTTAGTACAACTTATCCAACATATTATACGTATATATATATATATAAGTTAGATTTTAATATAATCTATTCAACATATACAGTAGAACTTTAGTTTGATGACCACCCCTGTTGCCAGACAAAAGTGGTTGTAAATGGCAGGTGGGGGTAAATGGCAGTTAGTAATGTTAGGTAATGATAACCATCTTGGAAGTTGCTATTATGTTTACAACTAAATTCTTACTCGCTAGTAGACAAGCTAAGATGGCTTTGCTATAAGCCATCTTGTATATTAAAGCCATCTTGGTATATTTCTTGTTTGCCAAAAAGTGGTTGCTGGTTGCATAAGGCAGGTGGTTGCTCAGTCCAGGTACATTTTAACTATTATAAATATTTTCCACAATAACCCCTCATCAGCCTTTTCTAACCGCACACCATAACAAATTGCAAAAGGCTGTTTCGTCATATGATTGAACGTAATCGTGGCCAATAATTACTCGATTTCAATTCTGAAAACAGATTTGGAATTACCGACTACCGAGTCTCAATACATAACATATGTGTCTATTATATTACGAGAACGTGCATACCCAAATGAAAATCAATTAAGTTAATATAATATTCGTACTTATAAAATACTTACAAATTACATTGTCCACATCTTTAAGTTTTGGCTTTGCAACTTTGCTGCTCTTAAAGGCATTGCTGGTTTTTCCTGTCAGGGAACAGCCAGAAAGCACCTCTGACGTGTAAAGCATTCTCAACAACTGGTTGGTATATTCCCGCACACTTCCTTTTTTGGAATACAACAGCTTCCATTGTGCTTCTGTTACTTCAACATTTTCCCACAAAGTTATCTACAAAGGAAGAAAACCAAGTAATTTTGTAAATTCAAGCATATTTTCACCTTATAAAAATTTTAAATCCCTGGTATTGTTTAGGATTTAGTTTTCGTGATTGGTCAGTTACCGTGTTTATATCAGGCTATATAACATGGATGGATGACGCCATCGTGATACGCCATCATACGCCATCAATTAGACATCACGGCGCAGTAAGGAGAATTTACGTGTTGATAAAAAAGATATTTGTACATTTTATTTGCTTTCTACTTGTTATTTTATAAAAGAAATAGAAAATATTTTTATCCGTGTTCCCATACGTTATCTTATAAACACTCGTGGAAGTTTGGGAGAACTCGAAATCGCGTGGAAACACTCGCCCTACGGGCTCGTGTTCCCACTATGATTTATCGTTCTCCCAAACTTCCACTCGTGTTTATTAACTGTATGTAAACACGGAAAATATTTTCTATTTCTTAAATAATATGTATATGATATTTAAAGTTTTGGTATTTTGAAAATACCAAAATATCGGTACACTGCATCAGCCTATGGTAGAAACAGTTCTTACATTTTACACTTACATTTTACACTCAGACTTGTTCATGTTGATTGATGCCAATGGAGATCTTGAAGCCAATGGAGATCTTGAAGCCAGTGGGGACCTTGAGGATAATGGTTGCAATGGTGACATTGATGGTGAGTCAGAAGGAGGCGTCACTGCAACTGGCAACTTCCCAGATGGCGACATGCTTTCAAATCTTTCTTCCATCTTTTTAAATGCCTCCAAAATATCTGGTATATCTTAAACAATAAATTTATAGATTGTGAAATAACTAGGATAAATTAAATGTGTATTTCATTAGTAGGTGTATTTGGAATTGTACATGGAGTGTGTAAGTGTCAGAGTGTAATTAAGTGTAAGTGTAATGGTCCATTCTTGCCAGACCAACCAATCTGACCGTGTAAATGGAAAGCCCGCTAATTTCTGTTTGTAACAAGAAACTTACTCTTTTGATTTTGGAGCATCTGGCTAAGGTTTTTCTTGTCTTCCTGCAACTTTTCATTTTCACGTTCCAAGTGTTTTACCCTTTTTTTATGAAATTTTAATTCCTGTTTCAAAACACAAAATGAAAAACATTAAGTTTTTAAAACATAATTATTTTCAAATAGTCTAGCATAAACATACCTCAAATAAATCTTCATCCTCATCATTTGATTCTCTTTCCTTAAACTTTTTTGCCTCCTTCAATGAAAGAAGTGGTCCTTGTCAATATTGCTAATAGTAACTTTATAATTCCTTTTTTAATTACAGAAAAGAGCTTACTTACATTCACACCTTTCAATTTCACATTCAGATCATCAGCAATCTTTCTTGATAGTTCCACATCTTGTCCAGTAACTGCCATAGCTTTTCTTTTTCTGGCTGGAGCCTTATACATATAATTAAAACAATCCGAGCAATTAGCAATTCTTCAATGCAGTTTTCAAACTACAATATTTTCCAGGAAATTACATGCATCCCCAGGATTAGCGAAGTTGGGGGGCACAACTTTTAAAGGGCATGGTTACTTCTTCACATGTATATATGTTTTGTCAGAGAAAAGGGCATTTTCCAAGTGCCTATGAAACGAAAATTAAGTTTGTTTCATTTGAAAGAACTTTTAAAATAATGAAGAATATTAATTTACAGTTCTTTCATATTTCCCTTGTTTTTGAGATATTTAAAATAATGTGATATTCAAATTAGATAACCTATGACGTCAAGAGGTTTGCAATACATTTTAACATATTGGAAAACCGTGTATATCTTTAAGATTATTAAACAAAATCACTTGAAACTTTGCATGTGGATACAGACCACTAAACTGAAGAACATCGTTCTAGTTTTATAGTCGCCATGGTAACAAATTAGTTTTCATACTTCTTGATTTCTAAAATAAAATGATTTGTTTTCTCTTCCACTCCAAAATTTTTGGGTTGGTACTGGTTGAGCAAATTTTCACTCACTTAACCAATTTGAAACTGAAGTTTAGCTTTGGTGAAACAATAGCTATGTCAGAAAACACAGATTTTTCACAAAGATAATTAGAGGTCTGGGAACTATACTATTACAACATTAAAACTAGAATGATGTTCTTCAGTTTAGTGGTCTGTATGCACATGCAAAGTTTCAAGTGATTTTGTTTAATAATCTTAAAGATATACAGGGTAATTCCATGAAAACATGGACATGGGAAAAAAAAGAAAAAGTTGAGCATTTTGACAAATTAAGGCTAAAAACATAATAGTGGTAAACTCAAATTTTAAAGATATGAAATTTAAACTTGACCACATTATCACATACATGATTTTCGTGCATACCATTGATATTGTTATTTATTTCACAAATTGTTTCAAAATGTGGGCAAAATTCTTGGCTTTCCTATTTTCCCCACTTAAACTTAATAAAAGTGTGTTGAACTTGGTATACACTTTATCACTATTAGTTTATGATTTAAGAAATATGTTTCTATGTCAAATTTTATATGTCAAATTATTTGCATCAACGAGACCAAGTTGTTTGATGAATTAAATATAATGGTAGTTTGATGGACAAATGTAACGTCAGTCACAGTAACGTCAGTCACAGAGTTTTTTGGTCACATACACATGTGTGATTATTATTGTGAATTTGTGTTATGTTACCATCCATATTACAAACATATAATAAGGATATATCTTTGAGTTCATATTTTTGTGTTCATGCATTCCTTTGAGCTGAAAATGAATATAATTATAGTTACTTTTTTTCATGTCCATTTTTGGTAACGTCAGTCACACTCATTGAATGTCGAATAAAATTGTTATGCTTCGTCTGTTCGCCAAATTTTTAATGCTGTTCATTAGATCTAACCAAATCAATGCTTATTGGCAAAGAATGGCCATTACACCAGCCTAATTGCACAGCTAGAAGGTAATTAGTACTCATTTAATCTGTCCAAATGTAACGTCAGTCACAATGGAATTACCCTACACGGTTTTCCAATTGCAAACCTCTTGACGTCATAGGTTATCTCATTTGAATATCACATATAAAGTCTAAATATCTCAAGAACAAAGTGAAATATGAAAGAACTGTAAATTAATATTTTAAAAGTTCTTTCAAATGAAACAAACTTAATTTTCGTTTCATAGGCACTTTAAGGGGAAGACGTGTGCCTAATCAGGGTCTGAAATTTAATTTTTTTGTCAGTATCCCATTGGGATACCAGGGTACAAAGTTTTAGTATCCACCCTACTGTAGGAATCCAGTATCCCACTTCTGGATACTAGTTACCATGATTTACAGTATCCCATCTATTTGTCTGTGTGACTGACATCACATCTAGCACAGTCACCATCTAAGCTTATTACAAGACCAAATAATATGATGTTTAATACAATATTAAATATCAACTTGTACACCACAAGTCATGATCACAAGTGCAAAACATTAATCATATAAGTACAGTTTTATAATATTTAATACTAAAATCCATCAAAGTCACTTTCAGAGTCGGACTCTGAATTAAATGAACTAAAGTAAGTGGTTACATTGGGGTTAGGCTATGGGGTCCAGTGTCGGACCTGTATCCATAGCGTAAACTAAAAACATCAACATTGTTCAAATTATTATTTTCAATTTGTTGAAAATTTTCAACGATGTTTGTAACAAAGCTATCGGGAGACAACAGCATTTACTGTGGGAGACCGGAGCCATTTACAGCTACCCCAATATTTGAAATTGTGTTGTATCCCATCAGATACAAGTAAAACAGAAGTTAGTACCCAAAAACAAAATTTTGGTATCCCGTGTATATCCGGATACAGCAAATTTCAGACCCTGCTAATGCCATCAGACCCTGTTCATGCCACTGTGGAGGAGTATGGATTTTTTTCTGGAATGACCCAATAATGCAAACGAAATTACCACATGTGCACAACTTAATACAATGAAAAGTATCTTACCGCAGGTTTTGCTATTTCATCATCACCATCATCTTCCTCCAAATATTTGGAGTTCTTCTTCCTGAATCTTTTATCCAATGATTTAGGTGACAAGATTCTATCAGATCCTTTGGAAAGCTTGTTTGCAATTTCTCTTAAATGCTGAAGATCACCTGTAATAAAGAATTTTTTAGAAAGCATAAAATCAAATAGGATTTAGATTATTGTTTTCAAACCACTCGCACTCAGTCACAACAGAATCAACATACATGTTCTAAGGATTTATGGTGAAGGAGTGTTGGAATACGGTATATACATTTTTAAGAGCAAACCGGGACCAGTTGCAAAAAATGCAACTTCAAGGCCTTCCGACTGGAATTGACCCTGTGATGCTAGTGCAGTGCTCTGACCACTGAGCTACGGGGACCATTGCTGAGAGCCTAGTCACAAGTTCTGTATATATAGTGGTGGTAATGCCGGGATAAGATTCTGGGTATATTACAAGTAATATTTGGCATTTCACTTGATTAAACTACATGTTCTAAGGATTTATGGTGAAGGAAAATTTCGAGTGTTGGAATATATACATTTTAAGACTGCGTAGCTCAGTGGTCAGAGCACTGCACCATGAGGCAGATTTTATGAGGTAGTTTTCTGCTACTACATTTCTACTACCCGTAGTTATGTAGTTGAGTAGCTTCGCAACTGGCCTTGAAATGTATATAATATTCCAACACTCTAAATTTTCCTTCACCATAAATCCTTGGAACATGTAGTTTAATCAAGAATCAACATACTCTGTATAGTATTGTGTTTAATAATTGAGATTAATAACTTACTACTAGTTTTAAGGACATATGCTGCACACTCTTTTGTTTGGCCTTCTACTACGTGGATTTGTTTCTTCCCCAAAGTTTTTAAGCACTTTGAATTCAGTGGCCATTGCACAATTACCTATAATTAAAGGCAATTACAGAAAGTCAACAACACTGAACAGGCACATGCTCAACTTTTATGACAGTCAGTTTTTTCTGCAGTTCCATAGTTTACCCCCAGGATACATTGAGATACAAGAACCCCCCTCTGGATCACTGGATGGGCGCCGGCCATTTTATGAGCCAATATACTGGCAGTTGACTTCGTTTTCTAGTTTCCAAATGAATCCATCGATATCTTGGGAATCCTTTCAGAAAATGTGTAACTTTGCAATTTTGCAAAGTGCAAATATACCAAACTAAATATTTTTATTACTATTTGTTGTAAACTTCCCCTTATGGATCCGTATGGAGGCGTATATGATAAGTTAATTGAAAACAATATTAACGCACACGCTGACAGTGACACGCACAATAATCGTTTATGAGAATTTCAATTTATTTTATAGCCTTTATAGCCTCGTTAAGAAGAAATGATTCTTTTGAATTGTAGACACACTAACAAGGCAAGAAAGGAAAACGAAAAACTTATTGAGATGCGCATAAAAGATATGGGCCAGAGGAATGTAAATAAACGGGCCAGAGGAATGTAAATAAACGGGCCAGAGGAATGTAAATAAACGGGCCAGAGGAATGTAAACAAATGGCCTGAAGAATATAAAAATAAACTCCTGTTGGAGCCAAGAAAACAAAGAAAAATTCTTATTGTTATTGTTGAAATGGATATATGAAAGGTTTTGTTTTATTTTAGACTTAATTATATGCTTATGTCGCTGCAAGAACGTTTTCACAAACGCAAGAACGTTTTCACGACTGTCTACGGCTAATCATAAAGATTAAAGCTTACCTCGGTCGATCTAGACAAATTCTCGACATCAATGATTAGGTAATCCACTACCCACTCCCACTCACCGACATCGATGGTATTTTCTTCAAAGAAATCAAACAAAGCAAATATCGCCATTTTTACTTCGAGCAGTTCGAAAAGTTCCCTCCTTCGACTTCGAGGTCCAAGCACGTGTGTGGAACAACCGAGCGTGCGAGCTGGGATCCCGGGACCTACCGACCAGAACCGACCAATAGCTGCCTGTTATTTTATCTTCGGAAATGATCGGTTTAACACCGTGTATTAAAACTTTCGTATCTATTTGTGATAAACTATACAAGGCCAAGGATAAGGATGTCTTACCGGCGGCGATATAAACAATATCTAATTGATCCGACAGTAAAAGTGCCAAGAACCACCCGTTTTCATCATCGGCATCGCATGATAGAAGAATTATTTGGGCGCTCAGAGCAGCTTCAAGACGAAGAATCTTCCACCAGACAATGTGTCCACAACGAGGTCCACAGTGACACGGATGCCGACATCGCTTACGTAAGTTTTTCGTCTCTGTTTTGTATTTTATGGTAACACTTTTGTATACCAGCTGAGACATATTGCCATTGGTGCCCATTGCTCATATGTTTCATAATAAAATGTATGAAAACAAATATGTGACCCAAACATAAACCCATATGTTGACCAGTCAACAGACTGGATTAGTGCATTCTAATAATATATACACTTCATAAAATAACATTTTGAAAATATGAGCTATGGTTGGTTGAAAGCAGTGTTTCTATAACTGTATTAATATACACCATATAATTTATACTATTTGTTTTCTATGCCTATGCGTTATTATTTTTATAAAATAAATAGTAGACATTTTTATCTGTGTTCCCATACATTATAGAACACGAAGTTTGCCCTGCTTCTTCCACCATGTTTCTATAACTGAATGGAAACATGGAAATTGTTTCCTATTTCTTAAGCTTCACTAAATAATATTTCCATGTTTGGTTTATGTTTTCAGAATTATCTCTCAATTTTGTTTTATTCTCTTTGCAGATAGGGGCTGTCAGTGCCATGCATGAGCACCTTGAGACTGAATTTGAACAAATCTCAGATGAAATAGGTGAATTTGACTATTCAAATGATCATGAGTCACTCTACAGTAGCTCTGAAGAAGACAATGATGAACTGGATGGAAATATATGTGAAGAGATGAATGAACTTTTTGAAGAGGATGAAGAACATGATGTAAACATTAATTTATATTATACTAATACTACTAACTAATTATGTGATTGGGTCATTCCAGAAAATATCCATACTCCCCCCACAGAGGAAATGGCAAATGGGTCCTCCCCTCCTCTTCGGACATCCTATAATAATTTCAGATGACCTTTAGTTCATTTTACCCTTTCCCCTTTCGACGGCACATATTTCCTCCGTGGGAGATGTGGATCTTTCCTTGGACAACCCATTGGGAATTCAATCAATGATAATTACAGTAGTAGAAATGTACTTGATTGATCAGAGACTGAAATTTAAGGTAAAGGTTTTTACAAGTGTCAACAACTTCTGAGACTCAACTGAGACCAGTTGTGAAAAATGGTGAGAATCAAACTCATGACCTTACCAACTGGGCCCCAAAGGGCCGTTGCTGAGAGCAAATCACCTGCATAAAAATAATGTTGAACCATGAGTATAGTAAATAATTTTTTTCAATATCTGAACATTGCAGGCATTCAACATTTGTAATGGGAACCAACCAATTCATCCTGGTGCCAAAATTTCTAAATCACAGAGTCTGTTGCTTGTGATGTCATTTGTTTTACGACATGGACTCTCCAATGAAGCTTTGGATGATCTTCTGTCGCTGCTAAATCTCCATTGTCCTGGTAGTGTCCCCAGATCTAAGTATTTGTTGTACAAATGTTTTGGAGATCCACAATATGAGGTATGTATCATCCAATACCGGTAACATTCCAATCAAACAGTTTATTTCTGTGAAGAGGGACTGTAAAAATATAACTGTATTTTTTAAACCAAAAGGGTTGTTTCTAGTGAGATGCAATGTACCTGTATATAATAAGTCAACTGTATGAAGAGGATTCAAACAAGCTCACTATGTTCTCACTGCCATATCACATCACAAGGCCTATTTGGACTTTTTTCTTGCTGCCATGATTGGCTTTTAAAATAGTGATTATTGGCCTTTTTAAAGCAAACAAAATTGTCACTCGCATCACAAAACTGATGACGATGAAGGAGGTCAGATAAAATTTATATAACTAAACTTTTTTCTTTTGTTCATGTACTTGTAGGTTCACTTTTACTGTAAATATTGCAAAGCTTACCTTGGTCCTGAACATGAAGATAAAACCTGCCAAAATTGTCATAACCCATTTAATGCAGATACCAGTTACAAAAAGGGAGAGTATTTTGTTAGACTGCCCGTCAAACAACAAGTTATCAACACTTTAAAAACAATTAATACCGATGAGCTGTTAAATCCTAAAGATGTAGTTGCTGCCAATGCTGGGCTGATTGAAGATATAGTTGATGGACAGGTACAGTAACTCCAATTTATATTTTAAAAATTATCTCTGTAACCCATACATACATACATACATACATGTATGCGTATACACACACGCCACACATACATACACGCATACACACACACCACACATACATACATATACATATATACAGTACCATGCCTAGGATAATTCCGGCTAGATTAATGTGGATAATCTCACTATAGGTTATCCAGCCAGATACCAGATAATTTGTTTTTAAATTTACTATTATTTTGAGATTGCATTTACTGTATAACATTGTTATCAGGGCCGTACTCAGAAAATTTTACAGCGGGTGTAAGCTCAATACAGAATGAAAACATGACATTGTAATAAATTTATGTCATGTCTCTCGTTTATACATTTACATATAAACAATACATTTAACATTAACATTAAGTCTTAAATTTGGTAGTTTGAAATTAATTTAAACTGATAAGTGCTAAAAGTTAATTATTCTACTTGTCCGTGTTAAATTGAACACATCTAAAAAGATTTTTGGGGTGGGTGTCGCACGAATCGCACCCCCCTGTAGCTCTGGCCTGATTGTTATTGGTATAACTGCAGGCTCAAACCCTCATGAATCGAATCAAATTTCTGTCATGATGCAGGTTATAGCCTAGAAACAAGTCAAATAAGGCAATTCAAGTATTCTACAGTATTCTTAATAAATATCTGGTATCCTTGTATACTTAAATATCCGGTATCCAGCTAGATAGTAAAAAGCACTATTCGGTGCACCCCTAACCATGTCTAAATTATTGTAACTTTTTCTTTTCCCTTGGTATAAATACTAAAATAATAATGATCTTCTTCTAGGTGTATCAAAGTTTGGTTCGTGATGGCAAAATGGGGAAATCTGATTTGTCCTTGCTCTTTAATACTGATGGGATTGCAATGTTTAAATCCTCTAATTATTCAGCATGGCCTATTTTAGCAACCATCAATGAGCTCCCACCACATCTGCGCAAAGAACACATAATAATGGGAGGCCTGTGGTTTGGTGCAGAAAAACCACAAATGAACACATTTTTAAAACCTTTTGTTTCTGAACTAATAGAACTAGGAACAGAGGGATTGTGTGTAGGTAATGTGGAAAGAAAGGTCTTTGCACTGTTTCTATCTACTGATGCACCTGCCCGGGCTATTGTGAGGAATAGCAAGCAATTCAATGGTGCCTTTGGTTGTGATTGGTGCTTGCAGGAAGGAACAGCACTTCCAAATGGCAATGGTCCTCCTCTACGTGTTTATCCTTATGAACACAATGTAGCACAAAGAACAGATGTTTTACAGAGGAAGGCTGCTCTAACCAGTGAATCAACTGGGGTGTGCCAGCAAGGAACAAAAGGCCCCTCTGTCCTTATGCTTCTCCCTAACTTTGACTGCGTCAAAGGTGTTTGTGCAGAGGTACAGCATGCAGGTTTCTTGGGAGTGACAAGGCAGTTCTTGAACACCTGGCTTGACACATCAAATAAAGACCAAAGTTATTATCTTGGCAGACAGATGATAACTTTAGATGAGCGACTGCTAGGAATTTCTCCACCAAGTGACATATCAAGATGTCCAAGGTCGTTGAAAATGAGGAAGTACTGGAAGGCGTCTGAGTTTAGGGCATTTATTTTTTACTGTTGTTTTGAAAGGTATATTACCTACTGTTTATTTAAATCACTGGTTTCTTTTTGTTTATGGAATTTACCATCTAATGGGTCAATCTCTTTCTCCAGAATCCATTCACAAAGCAAATGCCTGCTTGAAAAAATTTGTGCTTCTTAATGGCAAACTTTATGGGGATAGGCATTGCACATTTAATGTTCACTCTCTCTGTCATTTTGCACAGTCTGTATTTAATTCTGGGCCTTTGTGGGTGACATCTACCTTTTTATTTGAAGGATACAATAGGACTATTGGAAAACTCTACCAGGGAACTCAGAAAGTTCCCCTGCAAATTGGTGAAATGTTTCTGCTGTCTAAGAACATGGCAATATTGGCAGGCAAATGTGTTGATGCCAACACCCATCCTGGTGTGTGTAAGCTATATCAATCTCTGTCTAATGGTTATGTAGACTCAGGGCATGACTTGATGGAGGGGATTAAGGGGCTTGGTAGAGGATGCGCTGTTACATTGTTGGCTTCTAGGGTGGTCGCTGTTCAGGATCTTGTTAAAGTGAGGATAAATAGGGTGGCTGTTTCTTATGCTAGGTTTATTTATAATAATCAGTTATTCTCTAGTGTTGAGTATGTTAGATGTGTACGTCATTGTAATTCATACATTAAATTTGCACATGCTAACTACTCATTTGGAAGAATAGATGCACTTGTGTTGGTTAAATTAGGGTGTTCTTGTGTTTCTGGCATGGTGTGCTTTTGTGAAAAAAGTATGTGTTCTTCTGGTTGAGCCTTTTCAAATTGTTGGTCAATCCCAATTTGTGGATCGTGGTTTGATGTGCTCTTCAGATTTTTTGGTTAGAGTAAGTGGAACTAATCAATTAATCGGTTTATACGCAAAAGATATTCAACAGAAGTGTATTTATGTTAGTTGTGATAGGGATTTATACTTATGCCCTTTGCCATGTAGGTTTTATTGGGATTAGGTTGAAAATAGTTTAATGTATATCTTGGAAAATAATTAGAGTTGCACCAATATTGGTATTTTTTTACAGACATATGTTCACTGTGCCACTGCATTTATAAAATAATTTGGCAAATAAAATACTGTGTACTGGTAATCAGCTATAGTACACTGCAGACACAATAGTTAATATAAGTTTAATTTATTTCTTAGCATTTCTTTAAACAAAATTGGTATTGTGGGAACTGATCATCAAATATCAGTTATCAGTGAGATCCTATAATTATTGGTGCAACACTAATGGCATGCATGTATAATATATGGATTGTATATGTATATAATATAGACATCATTTGGAATCCCAGCAAACTTTGTTTTACGTTGATTAATAATTTAAACAGCACGGTTGAGCGATTCAATGAAAACGTTGCCATTGGATGATATCATTATACAGAAAATACAATGTGTTCAGAAACCATGAAAGTGCACAAATATGCATAAACCTGAACAAAAACATAGAACAATCACTTTCGTCGAGTTTTCAAACTATGTCTATTTTCTATTAACTATGATATACAATGAAGGCTAGGAAATTTGATCCCTGCTGAAATGGAATTGCACTAATTGTTTCTCTGTAAATTAAAACTCTAAGGATCTCTCTTGGGACCAAATTTGATCCTGAGGGTGTCCGAGAGTGAGTTCACTGTATATTTGTATTGAGAATAAATTAAATAGTTTACTGTTAAAAATAAATTAGTTTACTGTAAATAATAGTTGATCTGCACTAAGGATGTATGCAGGTTTTTAAAACATGCAAGTTTGGTGTAAATACATTGATTTATAGTTAAAAAATTCTGTAACAATGCTTTAATATGTCAACACTTACTTAATAATTAATATGTAGTAAGATGTTATAAATATTTTTTGCCTAACATTTTGTTAATATCCTAATAAAATATCTGATAAGTTCTGTTTGTTTTGGAATGAGTTATAACTCTATATTAGGTAACTTTCTCACCAGTTTTTAATGTCTTGGATAACTTCAATTTGCAAAAAAACTTGCAGTACAGGTTTAATCCTGATTCAAATTTGGCTATCACCTTGTGTTTATTAAAATCTGATGAAAATTTCTTGCCCAGTTTTTAAATAGTACTTCTCAAACTCATTAATAATTCATGAGCCAATTAGCCAATGAAATCACTTTATTTTATCACATGACTGAGGCTGGACCACAGTTATTAGATCAAACCCGGTTTTGATCTAATTGCCGAGATCTTAATTAAAAATTCATTTTTTTGAAAACGAAACGACCTGCCTCCGTCTTCGCTCATCCTCAACTGAACAGAGTCTGTTAATTTTCTGAATAAATTTTACACACCCTTGTGAGGGTTTGTTCTCAAATGCGTTTTAAGTAAACATCCAAATGCTCGAAAACAATAAAAACACTCGTGCTTCGCGCTCGTGTTTTTTGGATCCCCTGATGAAACACTCAAACTCATTGTTCATATATTACATCAACATAGTTCATAATATTGAAAAAAAGTTTGGACCAAGCTAACAAAGCTGCTGAGTTTGATATATGATCAAATCTATATAATCTAATATAAATGTAAAAGTATTAGTGGGCAAATGTTCCACTGATAACAGAACATGCAGATGAAGAACTTTTCTGGAAGAAAATTAATGGAGCAGTTTGAGTATAAACATATTTGGACTTATGGAGTTCTATTTCCACTTATGAAGCAATAAAATATTGATGGTTATAGTACATTCAATCCTCTTAACATGCTACCCATATATTTATATAGGTTATATAGATCTCTATAACTGCCTATATAGGCATACAATCCTATAAGCAACCTGCCTATAGATCTCTATAGGCAACCTATAGGCATACAATCCTATAGGCAACCTGCCTATAGATCTCTATAGGTGACCTATAGGCATACAATCCTATAGGCAACCTGCCTATAGATCTCTATAGGTGCCTATAGGCATACAATCCTATAGGCAACCTGCCTATAGATCTCTATAGGCAACCTATAGGTGCCTATAGGCGCCTATAGGTTGCCTATAGGCACCTATAGACTTTTTTTGTAAGGGGGTATGAGTGGATGGACCTTATTAGAAGGGTATCTAGAGAGAACGTCATTAGTAGAGTCACCAGAGTTAGGGAGGTCAGAGAAATTCGAAAGGCTAGACGTGATCTTAGACGATATGTGAGGAGGTCGCAGTTAAGTCAGGAGGTCTCAGACAAAGAGTACGATAGAATAACTAGTCTTATTGCTAAGACGAAACGTCCTACTGTTATGCAAAGGAGAGTTGCTCTTAAAGGGTATACCAAATCGTATAGTGTTGAGGTGGTCTACAATAAGGATCCATTAAAACAACTAGTCAAGACTAGAGGAGTAGTGGGCTCGACTTTACAGAAAGAGTTAGAGAGACTGAAAGGTTTAAAGTTTTCCGAGATATTGAAAGTGACTCTAGAGAAACAAATTGGTGATGGAGAGTCTGTGTTTAAGACAGCCTTCTTCCATAGCGTAATCAAAACAGTGATTAGTAGTGTTGATATTAGTGGGACTACAAAGCAATCTAGTGAGGAGATAGTAAATCGTATTGCTGTGTGGTTGTCAGAAGGGTCTGGGTGGGTTGTGGATAATATTGATGATCACTTTATTAATGTAGTGGTGTATGAACCTCTTAAAGGATCGAGTTATGTTGAGCTACCATTAGAGTTGAGGAACGCGTCGAAAGGTCTAATTAACATAAAGAACAACGATGACAAGTGTTTTATGTGGTGTCACGTGTTGCATAAGTGTCCTGTAGGAAAGGATCCGCAGAGAGTGTCGAAGCATAAGAAGAACGTAGGTTCTGTGAACTATGAAGGAGTGAGATTTCCAGTTAGTACAAAACAATACAACAAGATAGAGAGGCAGAACGGTATTAGTATCAACTTGGGTATGAGGACAAGCAGCCATTCCCAATCTACGTTTCTGAGGGTAAGTACAAGGATCATATGGACCTGCTACTTATAACGAGTGGTAGTAAACGACATTACGTGTACATCAAATACTTTAATAAGTTTATGTTCAACCAATCTAAATACGAGCACAAGAAGAATTTCTGTAGGTACTGTCTTCAATGTTTTACTACCAGTGAGATTCTAGAGAAACATAAGGAGGTTTGTATGGTGGTAAATGGCAAGCAAGCGATTAAGATGCCGGATGAAGGAGACAACACTCTTGAGTATAAAAACTACCACAAACAACTAGAAGTGCCGTTCGTAATATACGCAGACTTCGAGGCTATCACAGAGAAGGTCGACAACGTGACACCACTCACAGGATCGTACACTAGTGAGTACCAAAGACACACGGACTGCGGGTATGGGTACAAAGTAGTGTGCTGTTATGATGATAAATATAGTAAACCAGTAGAGATGTTTCGAGGTAAGAACGCGGTTAGGAAGTTCATGAAAAAGATGTTAGAGGAGGTTAAATACTGCAAGAAAGTTAGAAAGGAGCATTTTAATGAGGACATGGTGTTGACTAGAGCTGATAAGGCTAACTTCAAGGAAGCGACTAAATGTCACATTTGCGATGGGAAATATAAAAGTGGAGACATGAGAGTTAGAGATCATTGTCATATCACTGGTAAATATAGAGGTTCAGCACATCAGTTATGTAATAGGAACTATAGACTGACTGATAAGATACCTGTTATATTTCACAATCTAAGAGGATACGATAGCCACTTCATAATGCAAGAGATAGGTAGTCTAGGTCAGAAAATCAACGTCATACCAAATAATATGGAGAAATATATGGCATTCATGTTAGGTAAACATCTAGTGTTTCTAGATAGTTTCCAATTCATGAGCTCTAGTCTAGTCAACCTAGTAAACAACCTACCAAGAGATTGTCTTAAGTACACGTCCGAAGTATTTCAAGGTAAGGAGTTAGAGTTGATGTCACGAAAGGGTGTGTACCCATATGACTATATGGATAGTTTCGATAAGTTCGAAGACATAAAGCTACCCTCAAAGGAGAGCTTCTACAGTGCACTGAACGACGAACATATACCAGACGCTGATTATGAACACGCACAAGAAGTGTGGAAGACGTTCGACTTGAATAGTATGGGTGAGTACCACGATATGTACCTCAAGACTGATGTGTTACTATTGTCTGACGTGTTTGAGAACTTCAGAAAGACGTGTAAACAGTACTACCAATTAGATCCTTGTCATTACTTCACATCACCAGGACTATCATGGGACGCTGCTCTAAAGATGACAGGAGTGAAACTAGAGTTGATGACTGATATTGACATGTTTCAGTTTATTGAGAAAGGAATGCGAGGTGGTGTCTCTTGTATCACGCATAGATATGGTAAGGCCAATAATAAATATATGAAGGGCTATGATAGTCGCAAGCCATCGAAACATATCGTATACCTAGATGCGAATAACCTTTACGGTTGGGCTATGTGTCAGTATCTACCGACTGGTGGATTTGAGTGGGTCGAGGGCATCAACAATCTAGATAAATATAACAACGACTCAGACAAAGGGTTGATACTCGAGGTTGATTTAGAATACCCAGAGGAGTTGCACGATCTTCACAACGACTATCCTTTAGCCCCTGAGAGGATGAAAGTAAGTAGTGATATGTTGTCAAAATATTGTAAGACAATCCAAAACAAGTTTAAGATATCTGTAAGAGAGGTTGCAAAACTTGTACCTAACCTAAACGGTAAGAGTAAGTACGTCGTTCACTATAGAAACCTACAATTATACAAGAGTTTGGGAATGAAGGTTAAGAAGATACATAGAGTACTTCAATTCAATCAGTCACCATGGCTCAAACAATATATCGACTTTAATACAGACAAGAGAACCCAAGCAAAGAATGACTTTGAGAAAGACTTTTTCAAGCTTATGAATAATAGTGTGTTTGGAAAGACTATGGAGAATCTACGAAAGCGTGTGAACGTGGAGTTAGTAACAGACGAGGAAAAACTGAAGAAACTAACGTCGAAACCAACCTTTGTAAGCAGTAAAATATTTGACAATAACTTGGTAGCAGTTCACAAGATCAAAGAGACACTAACTCTAAATAGACCAGCGTATGTGGGTATGTGTATTCTAGACCTATCTAAGACATTGATGTACGACTTCCACTACAATAACATCAAAAAGGAGTATGGCAACAAAGCCAAACTACTATTCACAGACACGGATAGTCTAATGTATGAGATTGAGACGGAGGACGTGTACAAAGACATGCATGCATGCTAACAAAGAAGTGTTTGACTTCAGTGGATATGATAAGTCATCTCCCTACTTCGACCTAACTAACAAGAAGGTTATTGGTAAAATGAAGGACGAGACATTAGGAGTCCCCATTGTTGAGTTCGTTGGTTTAAGGTCTAAAATGTATAGCTACATAAAAGAAGACGGAAAAGGTGGGAAGACTGCTAAAGGTATCAAGAAGAGTACCATTAGAAACAACATAAGACACGACAACTATAAAAGTGTCCTAACAAATGGTGAGCAAATGTCTCACATAATTAAAACTATTCGCAGCAAGAGCCACCAATTAGGAAGCTACAAAATAAGTAAGATATCCTTAAGCTGCTTTGACGACAAGCGACATATACTACCAGACGTCGTGTCTAGTTATGCGTATGGACATTACAAAATAGTTCAAAATTAGATGTTCAAATTTCTAAAATGCTTTTTGGTCTCCAGGTGTCTATATTTAGAGGTCACATGGTATGGTCTATTATCACATGTCTCACACACCCATTTATGAGTTCTCATCCATTCTTTAGTTTGAGCTCTAGCTGCTCTTGAAGCTTCTTCTCTTGTTTTATAAATTCTTGGTCTTGCCATTGTATACTACTAAATGTTTTATTTATCCACTCGTTGTAGTATGGGTCTCCTCTCCCATCCCAACCTAGATCCTTGTATACTACACTATACAGGTTATACTCGAATCGAGCCTTGACCTTACCAGGTTTGAGGTCGTTAAAACTACCTATCAACTGTATACCTCTTCTAGAGCATATTCTTATGATGTAGAAAATATATTTCGATATGTTCTTGACAATCAGCTCGTTTCTTTTAAGAGACCATACTATCTTTATAAAATCACTAACAATTATTGATATGTCACTCTCGTTGACTAGTCCAGTCAACATTCTCTCTAGCCACTTACTATAACTATGAGTCGATTTCTTATACATCCAAATATTAGGTACAAAGTTCCTCACGCGTCCGTAGGTAGTCTCTCCACATTTGTTACAACTAAATACACCATCTTCGATTTGGGTTCTGTGGTTACTACACTCATAACAGTATGTGGTGTCGTACCACTTTTTTGGTTTTGCGTCCCTACTTCCGTTCTTGATCTCGTCCAATGTATACCCTAATGTAGCACCACTCCACTTTTTTGATGTCTCAATCTCATCCAACGTATACCCAGCATAGAACATTCTCATCGTACGTTCGTCAACCATCTAAGTTACTATACTATATATATCTTTAGACTATAGTGTGGTAACTTTGTGGTTGGTTAGTGTCTCCCACTCACACTTTATTGCCATGACCTGTTTTAGAGCGTCTGATAGTAATTGTTCCAACTCTTCTATCTGACGAGTTTGGTAATAGAGTGTCTCTGTCAAGTTACGCTTTTTATCAAATTCCATAGCCATCTCCTTCAAAGTTTTAGTGATCATTATACTACTCTATATTAAGTAGCCGATGGGTAGTGCAACAACTCCAACGAATACCATTTGATACTCTTTCATCTCACCCGAGGGTTTGTAATAGTCTGACAACTCAGGCTCTTTACTAAATGTCTTCCCATCATACTGTATAGTCAGTACTTGTCTTAGTTGGTCCAAAGCGTGGTTCGTGTCGTTTATGTCCGCATTAGCGTCTGACAACTGTTGTCTTAATTCCTGAATTTTGTCTCTCTGACGAATCTCGTTCTCGTAGAACTTTTCTTTTGCTCTTGCGAGACTCTCCAATGCTTTGTTGTGTCTCTTTATCTCTGTCTCGTAGCCGGTGTGGTTTAGCTTGCTGAATATAAATCCAGTTCCTGCGAATGCTATAGCGTTGAACAAACCACCTGCTATCACACTAGCCATTATATATTACGCTGTGTTATTTTGAGAACGGGTCAATAGGTAAGTATTTCTTGCTCTGCGCCCACTTAACGAGTAGCGTTGAAACGCCTACAGCAGTCGCTAACTTGAGGGTGCCCTTCACTGATTCTGGAGTGCCTAACGGTTCTTTTAGTACTTTCTTTGATGCCATGGATACGGCTACGGCTCCAGCAGTCACAAGGGCTGCGTCGTATAGCTCGTTCATCAGTTATTTTCTGTCTATTGATGCCATATATTATACGACATGTTTTAATCGAAGCTGTCGAGTTTAGGTGATGGTTTTATAACAACAGTCTTAGGCTCTTCGGTCACTACTTGTTTGTCTTGCCTAATCGTGTAGTACAGCGAACCAGCGGCTATAATCACTCCTACAGTACCTACAGTATGATGTATCCGTAGTTAAAACTATCGTCGTCACTTATCACTCTCTCTCTCATCTTCCTCTCTTTGGCAGCTTTAGATATGGCAGCCAATCGTTTGCCTGCCTCTACTCTCTTAGGGTCTTTGACCCTTGTTGTTGACGTTATAATAGGTACGGACTCACTGTCAGTCATCTGTACTATACGTGGTGTCTTGTTACAGATGATCTCACAGATTATCTCACAGATTATCTCACAGGTCGTCTCACAGATAGAGTACTCGATGAAAATATCTTTGATGGTTAGATAGTGTGGTTTCACTCTTGAATCTTCTATTGCAGAACTCACACAGGACTCTAGAGTCTCTCATGTATGTTTCTATGAAGTGTATTATCTTATGTTGGTTCGAGGAAAGTAGTGTGTTGTATCCTTGTGATCTAAGTCTCTTTAATGCCTTCATCTGGTTATTCCTAATAACCCCATTACCTTTCGGTGTTTTGAACTCTAGAGCAAACCCATTATATCTCTTGTGTAGTTGTGGAACTATCAAGTCTGGTTGTCCGCCTACGTACCCCTTGTTCCTCCCATCTTTTCTTCTAGTTGTTGTGTTTTGATACTCACCAAGTCCTGGAATGGTTATTGTTGGATGATACTCTCTAATATATTTTACAACGTCGTAGTGTAAATCTGTCTCGTTCATTATTGATAACTGGTTGCATTGTGTGTACTACTGACCCGTCTTTCTAATAGACGGTAGAACTTCTGTGAATACCCATTTTTGAAACTTCTTGGCTGACTCGAGTTTCGACGAAAATATTAGAGCGTAGATTCCTGGTTCTGATAAGTACACCGTATGTGGTTGTGAGTTTAAAGGGGGGTCGGAATCAGACCCCCCTTTAAATACCTCTTGTTTGACCTTATATTCGTCGTCGACGTAGGTCCTAATAGCCCATTTAGTATTTTCATACCCTAGTGCCTTAGCGACTTCTTTTCCGTGGAACCATATATTATCTCCATCTTTAATAGTCGTGACTGAATTGTTCTCAAAACTAAATACTTTGGTTAGACTCATCACCTATACTATACCGTATGTTTTATTTTAAGGTTCAAAGTGGCGATTCTCTTAAGAAAGTAACCGCTTAGCATAAACATATGATCTGACCAACACCCCATTCTGAGGTGTTGATCAAAACGAGCTCCTAATTGGTGGTAATACTTCTGAGCACCTACTCTTGGAACTTGCCGACTGACTACAGTTTTGGTGAGAGCACACACCTCCTGGTTCTTGTGTGCAGACCTATGTGGTTGCGTGTTCGAAGGGGGTCTGACTCGCACCCCCTTATGTCTTGCCCTAATTTGAGACCTCAGCTTTCTCATACACTTTATTGTACCTTTTCACCATTCCATTGATTGGTGGGCATAAGTCAGTCACAATATCGTCCAACACTTTAACGTCTGAGAGAAACGTTGACTCATTGTAAGGAAGACCTCTAAGATACGATCTTAGTTGTGTTAGTATCTTTTTGTAGCTAGTGTGCGCGAACTTACAATGCTCCACTCTACTCGTCAGATTGGACTTAGCCAAGTAGCCTTGGATGATCACACCAGGACCACTAATACAAGCAATGATTAGAGGGTTAGCGGTTATCGATCCAGCTACAATCCCTACTGTCGTTAACCCTATGCTAGTCATATTTAACGATAGTTTAATTTTCTTCAACCTCTTGTATTTACATTTGTAACAGGCTTCTAGTTTGTGGTAGTACGCATACAAGCGTTTGAGCTCTAGCACCTCTTCCTCTGACATATCCTTTGATATGTGATTGAAAACAACAACTGACTTCTTCCTCATTAACTTACCCCATGTTCCTTCATCATATCTCTACCAACTAATATTATGTCTCGGCTCGTCATGTAGCCAGAGACAATCCTCACACCGTAGAACTCTATCAAAGACGGGTACTTATAGGGTGCTAGTGGTATTTTTGGTCGATGAACTCCAAAGATCGTTACGTAAGGAGACCCTATCTTTTTGTGATTAGCTGTGAAGTCTGAGTCTGTTGATCTTATGTTGTTCACCTTAACATAGGAGTTACCTATCCGCCAATGTATTGATATCATATGTCTCTTGGTGGTGTCAATGTTATTTGGGATTGTACACGTGTACTCCTTTGCTGGATCGCCACCACCATATGATAATTTATTATTTTCACCTCCCTTGTACCCTATGTATTTGTCCCACGCTCCGTCATCGTTTGAGATAATCTCCTCCCAATCTGTCGTAGAAACCCTCGTGACTAACCTTACTACTATAAAAACGGATATGTCACAGTATTGCATACGTGGACAGTTAAAATGCACTCCAGCTTCAAGTGGAATTGGAGCTAGTTCAGGGGATAGGAATCTATGACCATTGTTAACACCAATAATAGGACCATACGTTGGATCATGTTGTACTAACATGCTCGTTTTATCTGTAATGGTTTTCACTTTATGTGTTCCATTGTGGTATTCCACCATACTCATAGCGTGCTTTGTGATGTTAAAGTCAAATATAACGTTATAAGACTGCGTTCTAAAGTATTGCGATAAGTATACGGACAACACTTTTTTACTGATAGCGTCCAAATCATCGACTGGGTCTGCTATGTTTTTGATCGTCGATAACGCCATGTCTATGTCTCCAGACATCCTCCCACCGCTAACGCTTAACTTAGGGTCACTGTCTAGATGTCTCTTCGCTCTTCTTAATATTTTGTCGCTCTCGTAGTCTCTGTCCTCAAATCCATAACTTAGACTCATTATGTTATAACATATATTTGCTTACTAAATAGCCAGACACAGCCGAAACCACTAGAACTAGCCTTAACTCTGTCGTGTTGTCACCTGGTGTCGCCTCAAGACGGCGTTCTTGGTGTGTCACCTTTGGTGGTTTATCAAGTGTCTCCAGGTGCTCTCCACCTTCCTGGTGTGTCACGTTTGGTGTCGTCAGACGATGCGTCACCTTTGGTTTGTCGAGTGTCTTCTTGGTGTGCTTTCTTGACCTCTGTCGTTTCTGTGTAGTTTAACCCACTATTTACTCCAAACTTCATACTCTGTGTAGCAGTCTTCAATAGGTTGTTGTACCCAGCGATTTTGTTCTTGAGGATTACCACATTACTTGGCATTAACCACGTAGACGGTGATAGCGCAAGATTTTGGACAACGTTAGTGTCTCTAATCGACTTGTTCATGTTGAGAATCCACGTTGACACATCATAGTTTATGACGCTATCCTCCACCAACTTGCGGAACTCTTGTTGGGTCTCTAGACTACCTGCGGAATCACCAACGACTGACACACGTGTTCTCGCTTGTGCACCAAGTGTGGAGTAAACAAAGGCCTCTATGGACTGATTTAGGTATTGTCGCCCAATGTTGGTAAAACCATTCGACACCAGAGGAACATATCGTTTGTAGTCGTTCCTAACGTCGTTAATCGTGAAGACTCTCTCCTCACCTGTTGTACCATCATCAAGGACTTTACCCTGGTAGTAATGTTTTTTAGGAATCTTGTCTGTCTTACCATACAGTTCTCCGGCATCAAACTCTCTACTTATCGATCTCATACTCTCACCACCTTCCATCCTTCTGAGAAGTCTTCTAATGGTAAAGTATAGATGGAACCTCGTCACACTTGTGATAAAAGGGTGGACTTCTTGCGAGGGTGATAAGTGTTGTAACGACACTCCACAACAGAAACTTGCACAATACGTTGCAAACACGACCCTATAGTAGCTCTCATTATCGTCCCACTTTGACTTTGTCTTTGACGTGGTGATTTGTAATATTGGTAGCTTTGAGAGAAAGTAGCTCTTTTGATTAACGAAGACTCTAAAGTTATTCACTGTGTAGTTCAACACGTTTTCCGTTGGATAACCATCCCAAAGTCCCCAGTGGTTCTTACGACCTTTTGATAGTGGTTGGATAGTTCCACCAGATAGCCATATTTCTGGAAACTTGTCGTCGTGACTTTTTGGAGACTTGTTGTGTAACCAAATCCACATACTCTTGTCGTTTTTGAAGGTATCACTAGTTACTCTCTTAATTTGAACGATTGAAATTTCAATCTAATCGATTGAAATTTCAATCTTTTCCGGACTGGTCTTAGGGACCAAACGTTTACGATTGAAAATCACTCTTATGCTCGATTGAAAGAAAAATCAGTCTAAAAAGATTTACTTTTAATCGATTTTCAATCTTCCTTCCACCGAAATTTCGATTAAATCGAAATTCACTCTTTGTTTCGATTGAAATTTTTTCACTCTAATAGAGTGATTATTTTCAATCCGTTAAAATTCTCAATCGTTTTTCAATCTTGTCTAGACTGGTCTTAGGGACCAAACTACTCCGATTGAAAATCATTCTTTTTTTAGATTGAAAATTCTCAATCCAAACTAAATTGAGATTTTCACTCCATTTGATTGGAATCCTGCTGAAATAGATTGACTTTCTCAATCATAAATAAGATTGATTATTTTTCAATCCAGACAGCAAGACTGAAAAAAGAAAATCATGTTATACAGGAAATACACATGTAAACAATACAAAACAAGTAAACAACTTTATTCTACTTGAATTAGGGAAGTCAAACATGATCAAGGATAATATATAACATTGAACAACATAAACGCATATGATTAAGATGTTGTTTCCAAAGATATAAAATCCAATAATTTAACATTTTGTAATTTATGTATAAACATTTATAATAATCTAACGTGAGCATGCGTTCATGAAATCATGACATATTTGCGGATGTGTGAAAAACTGCGCTCGCCGATGTCGTCTTTTTGAATTTTAAAGCTCACTAAAAAACGTACGAGAAAACGATAATTTTAATAAATCTTGCTTCTTAAGGTGGCTCCCTACTGTTTCTTGAAAGGTGGCAAAAATGCAAATTTCAATCTCTAAAAGTGCCCATGGATATTTCGGAAAAGATTGAAACTAAAGCTATGCATAGAATAACTTTCAGGGCATCAAATACTATTAATGGCTAAAGTGTTTCATCTGTTGCTATGACAACAGTGACGTTTCAAAATGGCCGAAAATGAACATTTAATCTAATTTATTTCGCAAACGAGTCGGTGATCCCCGATTTTTTTTGCATTTAAACATTTCTTTTAGTTTAATTAATGAATAGACAAATTTAAAAAAATTCTGTGGATCCAATTATTTTACACAAAAAATCATGTTTTTTTAGATCCACAGAATTTTTTTTAAATTTGCCTATTCATTAATTAAACTAAAAGAAATGTTTAAATGCAAAAAAAATCGGGGGTCAACGACTCGTTTGCGAAATAAATTAGATTAAATGTTCATTTTTGGCCATTTTGAAACGTCACTGTTGTCATAGCAACAGATGAAACACTTTAGCCATTAATAGTATTTGATGCCCTGAAAGTTATTCTATGCATAGCTTTAGTTTCAATCTCGAAATATCCATTGGCACTTTTCAAGATTGAAATAATTTTGCATTTTTGCCACCTTTCAAGAATCAGTAGGGAGCCACCTTAAAGCTGAAAACACGTTTCAAATATATATAATATAGCATGATGTGTTATACTTGACGAATCTCTGCAAGGTTGATGTACTGCCGAAACTAATCAAAGAACAGGTAAATATATTGCAGGCTATTATAAACATAATTAACGTATTTCATTTTAGTAACCAGAATGATTTAATAAAAATCAGTTTATAAATTAGTTAAGTTAGGTTTTAAAACATTATAAATAATAATAAAAATAATTTTAAACTAATAATATAAATAATTATTAGTCCATGTGCTTTTCCCTGTTGCTGTCACACGACATATCGAGCCATGTCAGTTGCCTCTTTTGTTAATGCTTCAACGCCAGTGCCACTATACAAAGAAAACAATGAAAGGATTAAAAAAGTAGAGTGCTGTGTAGGCAGTGTTTGGGATATAGTAAAGCGAAAAAGCTCAAATCCTCAGAAAATGTTTCCGAGTCCTGGACAGGAATTGAACCTGTAAGTTTCTGATTGACGGTGAGCTGCTCTAACCATTGAGCTACTGGAACTCAGATTAGGAATTCCTATAGGATTTGAAATTTCCTATTGGAATTCCTATAGGAAATTTATGGGCTGGTTCGATTGACACACATTATGTACATGTACTACCTATATGCGACAGTCACTAATATCAGTAATACTAATGCTTGGATGTGTTGTATAATGTATATATACTGCAGTACACTGATGCAGTGAATGCAATAAACAGACAATAACCATGACAATAGCAACACAATAGCAATACAAGCAAATTTAGTGAACAAATTATTGATATTATCAGGAGAAGATAGATGCTGATCACCCTTGGGCCATAATGGGTTAAAAAAGGCAAGGGTTATATACTTTTCTTCTGATAACATTTTTTGGGATGACAACAAATTGGCATTATAACATTGGTATAAAAATATATTAAAAAATATATATTGGTGTAACATAATACACTGATTCCACTGTGGATGAACGTCAAGTTGTCAACCTCAAATCTTCAGAAAACGTTTCTGAGTCCTGGACAGGAATCTAACCTGTAACCAGCTTCTGACTCTAACCATTAAGTTACCAAGACTGTCTGGAGAGCAAAGGTTACAATGATGTACTGGTTCAATTGACTGCCTATACACGGCAGTCATTATATCAGTAATACTTAATTGGATGTTAATTGTACTGATGCAGTATGTGGCAGGACATTATATCAATTGAACCGGTATATTACATGTACAGTACAGTATATCATTTGTAACTTTTGCTTTTCATCTGAGTATCTGTACAGTAGCTCAATGGTTTAGAGCATGATTGGCAATATCAGTTAAGGTATTAAACTTACAGGTTCAATTCCTATCCAGGACTCAGAAACATTTTCTGAGGATTTGAGCTTAATGGTCCAATATCCATGTATTGTCTGTAACGTTCCAAGCTCCCACATTCACTGCATACTGATGCTGATATACTGCATGCGTACAACACTGATACTGGTAAACACATCCAAGCATTACTGATAAGACTGACACTGGTATATATACAACACATCCAAGCATTACTGATATAATTATAGTGACTGCCACATAGATATTATATGTATACATGGTTAGAGCATCTCACAATTAAGCAATAAGAGATTTATAGGTTTAACTCCTGTCCAGGACTTGATGATCATCCATGTATTGTCTGTTTACTCCAATTAGCTCCCACATTCACTGCATCTGTAGTGTATATAACAACATATCGATCAAACATCACTATTTATGATGTTTGATAAGTGACTGCCACATACATGGATGATCATCAAGCTCAAATCCTCAGAAAATGTTTCTGGGTCCCAGACAGGAATTGAACCTGTATAACTGTATTGTTTCTGATTGCCAGAGAGATGCTCAGACCATTGAGCTACTGATCGAGGCTCATATAGAGAGCAAAAGGTTTACATGAATGATGTTCAGCTGGTTCGATTAATTTTTCCATGCTTCGTCAATATGTTACATGTATGCCATGTCAATCAATTATCACCAAATACATTAACTAGTTTACACCACGCTAAAATTGTTGCTATAGCATGCAAGTCTGTTACAACCAAGATATTTGGCATAACATACTGATACTGTATACAGTTGTGTACATGATCATGTATAATGATTGATATTTACACTATAATTATGGACGTTCGTCCATGTATCATCTAAATTACTTTTCATACCTCTTAATTTGACACGATTGCCTATTGCCAGGTATTCTTGAGCTTGTTGTCAATTTCTTTAGAACGATTGGAAGTATCTTGAACCATGTTTATAGCACAATACATTCAAAACATTTAAAGGAGACGTCATGTAATCTATAACCAAACAGATGGATCTCTTATGTTTCTTGATAACGTACACTAATACTTGTTAATCCTAACAAATTACTTTAAAATTCGAAAAGGAGGTCTGTAGGTACGGGTGGTGTAAGAAGCAACCCGAAATGGTGTTGTAAAGTACCTTTGGTGTATGGTAAGGGGAAATGGCGTCGGTAAACTGAGTTTCAAATACGATTTTGGTGCAGTTCTTTATGTAAATGCTTTATTTTTATCATGTTTTTAATGTAGTTTTTCACCTACAGACACAAGTTAAGACACCAGTTTCAACATAATAAATAACTTACTGCATTTTTTCAAGTTTTAATTGTCTCTTCAGAGCTAGTACTCGATGTTCGTTCAAAGGAAAACTGAAATGAAAAAAATACTTATGGCACTCACAACTTTCAAATGCAGCATTTCGATTAGTGAAAGTGTAAAAAGCTTTCAATGCTTTGACGTAATACCTACAATACTTATTAGTCGTAACAAGTTACTTTAAAATCCGAAAAGCATGTACGAAAAAGTGCAAAAGGCAACGCGAAGGGGTTTTCACCTCCGAGGCCATGAAGCACAATAATTTTCATGGCACAAAGAAGAAATAATATGAAAGGAATACTAACCTTTTAATGTTTAAATAACATCTTCCCGGATGCAATGCTTTTCAAGATAGTCTCACATCGTTTCGGACGTAATGAAAAACCGTATAAACGACAAAAGAAAGAGCTGGCAGCTGTCCATCTTCTTCTTTCTTTGCCAACCGTACTCGAGAAAGTGGATTGAGCGCGGGAATTTCCTACGATATGATTGGCCTACTTGATTCAATCTTTCAAACGATTGAATTTTAGTTTCAATCATTCTAATCGATTGACTGTTTCAATCGAACAAAAGATTCGCTTCTAGTTTTTAGCTCTATTTTCAATCTAAAATCAATCTTTTAGATTGAAAAATATTTCACTCTCTCCAAGGAGTGAAATTTTCAATCTTTTAAATTAAGAGAGTATGTTAGTGCTTATGATGTCGTTGTTTCTAAAATATATGTCAACGCCATTAACCTCACCATCTTGTGAGACAGTTGGATCGAACTCAAACTTACTCAAAGTGATGTGGGGGTACTTTTTCACTAGATTCAGCTTAGCAATGCGCACAGCATTAGCTATCTCTTTTTGGTTAGCTATCATTGGTTTGTTTATCGTTAGATACTTAGTGTCTATCGAAACGTCACCAATATTAGTTTTCGTCACGAAGAATATATGTATATGCATGTTGTCGTCAACATCAAGAAAAAACCTATTCTTGTCAGCATAAGGATACTTTCTTTTGAACGCGTCCATCATAACATACCGTACGTTATATGAGAGTGGTAGTATTGATTAGTGGTTCAACGAAAACTATAGACCTACAAGAGTCAATTTTAGTAACAAACTCAGACCCTTATGTATTGGTGAAGAAGGCAACAATCTTTTGGGACTACGTTAACGTAACCACAGCTAACAACAAGATAACTTATAACAGTAATAATCACGTTTTTAGTCCTGGGTACCACACCTTTAAAATGATTGTCGATGACTTGGGAGAGTTAGGAGACGTCAAGCTAGTGGCTAACAGACATGACTCGACGTGTAAGATAACAACTGATCAACAAATAGAACTGTTTAAATTTGGACAACTTTTAGGATTTGACGAAAACACTACAATAGCCACAACAAAAACCAGTCCCAACGTTGTGAACGTTAACAGAGGACTGAAATACATACAAGTAACATCTAGTATTGTGGACAGATCTAAGAACATAGTTAATGGTAGCAAAAGCGATTGTATCGCAGTACTGCCAATAACAAGCACGCAGACACTTAAGGGTTCTGTTCAACATTTTGGTGTTGAGTCAAAAATACTGATAAACAAAGGAGTCGTCAACCAACTAGAGTTCAAGATAACAGATCAGGACGATAACAGTATTAACGTTGGCGAAGTGTTGTTAGATTTACACATCATGTAGTGTATATGGACATAGAGCAAGAACTAAGAGATATTTACTATAATCCATCAACTGGTTACCAATCTGCTGAGAGGCTGTACCAAAGAGCGTTGGAAGATGGACTAAGTGTTAGTAGGAAAATGATAAAGGACTGGCTAAAATCCCAAGACACATACACTAGGTACAAACCAGTTGTTAAGAAACACAAGTTTAGGCAAACGTTTGTTGACTATCTGGGTGAGCAGATACAGATGGACTTAGTCGATATGGGCAAGTACAAGCACAAGAACAATGGGTACTACTGGATACTAACAGCCACTGAGATCCTTAGTAGGTATGCGTTTACCATACCTGTCTACAGGAAAGACACAGAAAACATGACTAAGGCTGTCGCAAAGTTATTGGAGAAGGCCAAGGCTAGATTTGGCGAGTATCCAAAGCTGGTTCAGTTTGACGATGGTAAGGAATTCTACAACGTTGGTGTGAAAGATCTATTGGATAAACATGATGTTAAGTACTTCAGCACGAACTCCGATAAAAAGGCAGCAGTCGTGGAACGGTTTAACAGAACACTCAAGACGTCTATGTGGAAGTACTTCTACAGTAAAGGAACGTACAAGTGGATTGACATTTTAGACCAACTCGTTGAAAATTACAACAATACCAAACACAGTACTATTCTAATGAAACCTAAAGACGTTAATAAGAAAAACGAAAACAAAGTATGGACGACATTGTTTGGACACCATTTCGGTGGGTGCCCACTACCAAAGTTTAAAGTAGGTGAGACTGTCAGGATATCGAAGTACAAGAGCATATTCGCAAAAGGGTATGAGGCTAACTTCACTGAGGAGCTATTCAAAGTGACAAAGGTCATACGTGGTGACCCTACCGTGTACGAGATAGAGGACCATGAAGGGGAACCTATCATTGGTAAGTTCTACGAGGAAGAGCTATCAGCTGTCGATAAAAAAGACGATGTATATAAAGTTGAGAAGATACTAAAGAGAAAGAAGGTGGGAGGTAAAAAGATGGCTTTAGTTAAGTTGCTTGGCTACGACAGTAGACACAATTCATGGATACCAGAAAGCGATATTCAAAATATCGAGTAGTATATAATGGCTGAAGGAGGATTTGATGAAATCGAAATGCAAGACCGTGGAAAGTTTAAGGAGTTTACAGACGAGCAGTTAGAAAAAGAGCTCGAGACACTTAACTCTATTGATCTTACAGAATACGATACGACACAAGAATATAGTGGCATACGTAACAGAATCACCAGGGTGGAACAAGAGATAGAGACTAGAGTCATAAAACGCAGATTACAAAACAGATATATGGAGACATTATTAATAGGTGGAAAAGACGGAAAAACAGTGTTAATCACTAGTAAGGGTAGTGGTGTCACCGCTGAGGCCCCAGCAGTAGTGTTTGCTGAACCGGTGACATATGGTGACGTCCACGATGAGAGCTTCAATTTAGCTTTTGAAGAGGTGAACGAAATCGAAAGAAGGTTGGGTAAACTAAACGAACTCAACAAAAAGTTAGTAGTAAATGGTATAAAAAGAACTTATCTAATAGATAGAAAAATACATAAGTTGTACAAAAAAATACTTAGTCATGACGATGTGTCAAGGAATATAGTCAACAGGTCGTACGTGACACCCTCAGGTTCTATTATTTTCAAACCGATAAACAAGGACGGTGAATATTTGAGACCTAAAATAATTCTAAAACCTGGAAAAAATGGTTTAATCTACAGTAAAGACAGTAAAAGTAAAAGTGCGATTGAGCAGTTTAAAGAGTTAGTCGGTCAAATCCCCGACACAACAACTGACGTTAGAACAGAGAATGTAGACACCTCAACAACTGACGATAGAACAGAAGACACCACAGTTTCAAGTGAAGACTTCCCAGTAATTGGAACAGAAGCGAACCACGATAACGTATTTGGGTTAACAGAAAAAGAAAATAGCGAGTTAAGAGGCGTCCTAAACTCAAGTGATACAATCGATCCAGACACTAGACCACTATTTCTAAAAGCACAAGCCGACTATTTTCAGGACGCTATTAATAAGACTGTGGACCTTCTCAACAGAGAGGAAGTCGATTCCACAGAGGAGTCCGAGTTGAGTAAACGATTGACAGGTCTCAAGACAGCTAGGGACAGAACCTTAGATCAATTGAAACGTGAGACTGTTAGAGAACAACAAGAAGAGGACATCACTCGGTTACAAAAAATAAAGGAGTGGTTTAAAGAAAATTGGTTAGGCGCCTCAGCTTTAGGAATAACCATAGCCTCTTTTATCACCACAATTATAATATCTGCTAGAAGTGTTGTCTTCAAAGGTGGTCAAGCACTTGGAAAATTAGGAAAAGCTATAGCTAATCTAGCCACAAAGGCTGGCCCTCTACTGTCTGGACTGCTAAACATGGTAGCGACTGTGTTAAAGTGGGGAGCTGCAGGCATATCTTGGTTAGCGTCTAATTTGTGGATCCTAGCGATAGCACTAGCTTGGTTCGTCTACGATCAGTACAAACAGAGGAAATAAAACATGTGTTATAATATATAGTATGAATACTAATGAAAAAGAGTTGCTTCCTGGATATAGACGTCGTGAAATTTCTACTATCAAAGGCACAAGAACCCGTCATGTTGTAACGCTAAACCCCAACAAAGCCAATCCAGGGGAGGAGTTATACATCGATATCCCGAAAACGAAAGGTAACACTTGTTTAGTACCCTCCAGTCTCCATCTTCTATTCGACTTCAAAAGTTCGAACGCGAAATCATGGTTTCTTAACAACCTTTCGAGACTACTACTTGAGAGACTGGCGATAAAATTAGCTGGTGAGTCTGTGTACGACAATAGTGGTGAAAGCGTCATCGGCACATACAAAGACCTCTGGAAATCTAACAGTGAGCGAGACCAGATGGTCGAATATGGTATAGCAAACGAGAACCTTCGAAAGCTAATCTCAAAGGACGACAGTGGCGCAGCCAGTGGAGACGTGCACAAAGTTAGCGATGGTCTGATGTTTTCTATCCACAACACCAAACAAAAGGTTCAAATCGACAAGATTCTAGAAGATCACGGTCTATATGCACCATACAACATGAACAACAATTTCAGGTATATAATCACACTACCTAAAGCGTCTGATATTATGGTGGCTCAATCTGGATCAGCTGTGGCTGGCTATACGTTAGAGAACCTTGAGTTGGAGTACGAAACTATCGAGAGTCAAGAGATTGCTAATGAAGTATCATCTCTATATGCATCAGGTAGATCTCTATCATATGAACACATCACACTAATGAAGACTGTGGAGTGGGATAAAGGAATCACACTAGTGAATGAAAATATTAACCTACCAAGAAAATCAATGAAAGCTGTCGTTCTACTCTTCACAAATAAGATAAGAACTGATAGCGAGGAGTTCGTCTACCCAAACATAGAGTCAGTCAAACTCACCATAGAAGGTGTGCCGAACATGGTCTACAGTCAAGGAATACCGAAATCAAGACTCTGGGGAGAAGCGAAAAGACTATTCGGACAAAAACTAGCCGACTGTGACCAGCACATGACTGTCCAAAAGTTTTACAAAGACGGTTTCGCTTTGGTTGTTGACCTTAGATCTATCGAAGATAATGTGAAAGTCGCCACTGGAAAAAAGATTGTGAACACTCAGTCAGGAATATTGATGGAAATCAATAAAGAAGTCACAACAGCGAACGTCATGTGTAGAATATTCGTACTCTCCGACGGACTCGTAAACCTTATCAACAACGACCTACAATCAATCCAGTACTAATACGTGTAGTATAGTATATGAAAACGCCTTTTAACATGCTAATTGTTGGTATGACAGCCTGTGGTAAAACACACTACCTATTGGACATGATAGAGAAAGAATACATGAATCACTTCGAGTATATCATT
The DNA here is from genome assembly GCA_035772405.1 of Chrysogorgia sp. JL179-B06. Taxonomy (NCBI): domain Eukaryota; kingdom Metazoa; phylum Cnidaria; class Anthozoa; order Scleralcyonacea; family Chrysogorgiidae; genus Chrysogorgia; species Chrysogorgia sp. JL179-B06. The sequence continues at coordinate 727,510 of JAYKKM010000410.1, read as the reverse complement.
CTTATATGTCCAACATTTGAATGGAACAAAATGTACATAGAGTGGAAATACTTGAGAGACCCAGACTTTATCGCTATTCAGTGTGAGCAAGATAAGGTCAACATATTTCTTAAATATGTGACTGGTATTTATAAAGGCACCAATTCATTGATAATATTAGACGATTGTGCTGGTGGGCAGGACGTTAAAAACAGGACAAGCGAACTAGTTAAACTAGCCTTTAGCGCTAGACACTACGACCTATCCACAATAGTCGTAACACAACAACTAACCTCAATTAGTAAACCATATCGTGAGAACATCTCAAAGTTAGTGACATTCTACAACCCTAACAGAAACGATATGAAAACTATTGCAGACGATTATCTTAACGGAGTCGATAAAGTGGAAATTCAGAAAATAATAAAACAGTTGAAAGACAACGAGTACGTAAGATTGGAGATACTTCTAAGGCATCCATACTCATACGAAATAGTTGTTCCACGAAAACAAAACAGTTTAGAGACAACTAATACGTAAGGTTGGAGATACTCACAAGGCATCCATACTAATACGAAACAGTTATTCCACAAAAACAAAACATGTTGTACAATATAGAACATGCCAAGACGCAAGACAAAAAATCCTGAGACAATTGACGAACTAATTGAAGACATACAAGAAGCAGAACAGGAAGTGATTGATGAACCACAAATCGACACACCACAAGTTGACGACACCCCGCAAACTGATGTAGACAAGAAACGAAACGAACTAAGAAGACTCTCAGAGGACGGTGAGATAGATCAATCCATCGCTTACCTTAAAAAGGCCTCAGCTAAAGTTATCAATAAGATCTATGAAGGATGGGAGATAAAAAGAATGGAGAAAGCGAACGTGTTCCTCTGTGATCTTTTAATAAGCAAGTTCGCCCACGCGTTAGGAGGATTCGACGCTATAGAGTCGCCTGAGAAGCTCGAAAACGAGTTGAACACTGACCAGCTACTAAAAAGAGATGTAGAGAAGTTTATATCATACGTATCCCCCTACCTCCCTTGTTTAGGGTTGTTATCAGGTGGACTAACAACTAGTAAACACATACTTAGCAATATGGCTAGAGGGGAAATCCCCGAGGGGGAACCACCGAATGAAGGAGACAGTGCTATCTAATTACAATAATTTACAAAACGACCTAAAGACATGAGTATATACTAACTTAATGGGTACTGTAGCCATGAAGAGTAGTGTAGAACGTCTGGAGTCAGTGGAGGAAAAGACAGCGAGACTCAACGAAGAGTTGTTATTTATCTACCAGATTAGAGAGCTCAAACGACAACTCTTCGCTAAGAGTAGTGTAGAACGTGAGAAACTAGACGAGAGGTTTAAACATACTGTACTCGGGAAAAGGATGACCAGTCACGACACAGAGTTGCAGCTTCTACGTCCTACTAGCTGAGACATGTCTCACAGGCTCCAAACTGTGCTGCACGTCACTTGTTAGTAGTCTCGAAACTAGCGGTAACAGCGAACTTTTTCCATTTGAATGTCTCAACTTCTCTGGAGAACGCAGCACTTTTTCCGTTTTTTTGGTTCCACATATTTGCTTGAAAATTATATGTGGAATCTAAAAACGAAAAAAGTGCTGCGTTCTCAAGAGAAAAAAGTTGAGACATGAAAAATGGAAAAGTGCGCTGGTACCGCTAGTTTCTATACTACTAAGGACACTATAAACAGGAAAAGAAAAACAGAAACAGAAAAGTTGATTGATTGCCTCATCTATAGACCAGTTCTCGGAAAACCGCCGAAACGATAGTATTTACCCGCATCATGCATGCAAGATAGAAAACTATAAACAGGGAGTAGTCAATACCAAATGACGAGCTTCCAGTAAATGGATATAACCACGTATTATCAAGTCTGCGCTCTTAAATAAGTTAGTTTTAAATATAAATAATAGGCCGGTTAAACTTCTCTCTATAATTTGACTGTCTACTGCTTTGTGACATAGTGTTTAATGTTTGGACTTTCGTTTGGAAATATCGAGAATTAACGCGCTTATAATGATTATAACGCGCTTATTAATGCTCAAAATAGTAATACTCTTATTAAATCACAATAATATTTTGGGGAATATTTTAAACAGACAGTTAGGGAATGGTTTAAACAAAACTAGTTTCTTAGAAATTAACTGAGCTAAAAGATAATTAATGTAACTGAGATATAAGTTTGACGATCGTCCACGTATCGTCAATCATATACTAATGAATCAATATACAATTTCTTTGCGTGTCGCTAATTTGACGTCATATGTATCCTGTGAATAGTAAATCGACTTTTGCAGAAGAAAAACGGACGACAAGATATTTTACAATTCTTCTCAGGCGATTGCAAAGATCACAAATCTGTAAAATCCCCAAATCCGCATAGGCACTTTAACCTTTCTTGTCAGTCCGCTATATTATTTTAATGTATTCATTTAACGCAATGGAATATAACTAGTATCTTTTCTCACAAATACTACAGAGTTGCAAAGATTACTGGGTTGCACAGATTGCATTACAAGGTTTAGAGTTCCAATGACAATATAGTTCTAAGGATTACAGGGTGGTTAAAAGGATTGCAGAGTTACAAGGATTACGGCGTTACAGCAATTACAGGTTACAAGCATTACAGGTTAAAATAATTACAGGGTTACAAGGATTACAGGGTGAAATAATTACAGGCTCACAAGGATCACAGGATTACAAGGATTACAGGGTTACAAGGATTACAGGGTTATAAGGATTACAGGGTTACAAGGATTACAGAGTTACAAAGATTACTAGGTTACATGGACTACAGGGTTACAAGAACTACTAGCTTACAAGGATTACTAGATTTCAGGATTACAACGATTACTAGGTTACAAGGATTACAGGGTTACAATAATTACAGGGTTATACAAGGATTACTAGATCACAAGGATTTCAGGATTACAAAGATTACTAAGGTTACATGGATTACAGGGTTACAAGAATTACAGGGTTACAAGGATTACAGGGTTATAAGGATTACAGGGTTACATGGATTACAAGATTACAAGGATTGCAGGGTTACAAGGATTACAGGATTACAAGGATTACAGGGTTACAATGATTACAAGGTTACATGGATTACAGAGTTGCATGGATTACTAGATTACAAGGATTACAGGGATTACAGGGATTACAGGGTTACATGGATTACTAGGTTACATGGATTACAGGGTTACATGGATTACTAGATTACAAGGATTACAGGATTACAAAGATTACAGGGTTACATGGATTTCTAGGTTACATGGATTACAGGGTTACATGGATTACAGAGTTACATGCATTACTAGATTACATGGATTACAGGGTTACAAGGATTACTAGGTTACATAGATTACTAGGTTACATGGATTACTAGATTACAAGATTACAGGGTTACATATATTACTAGGTTACATAGATAGATATGTTCATTACTAAAAAACACTTTGCAGCTAAAAAGCTGAATTACATGTTCTAAATTTACAGGCATAATTACATAATCTAAAATTTAAAAAAGGAGTATATACAATTTGTTATCTATCAAGGACTTCATTTCATAAAAATTGTTAATTAAAAAAGTTCCATGTATCAAAAGTTAGTGTTGAAATTATTTTGCTTGAAGACAGGCTGGGAAGAATGAGTGTTTGAATCTGTTTGTTTTAACCTTAAATTGTTTAAAAATTCTTGACTTCCTCAGATTGTACTTGATTTTGGCTTGCGGAGGTAGGAGATTTGATAATTTGTGCTCAGGGTTACTTGCAATGTCACCGAAAAGCACAAAACATGCTTTTTCTCTTCGTTCACTTAGAGAGTAGAGACCTGCAGAGGTCAATCCTTCTTCGTAATGTATCGCAGGGAATACAATAGATATAACTCTCTTTTGCACCCTCTCGATGGCGTTGCTGAGGTACTTAGGTAATGAAAAGTAAAACACTTCGCTACTGTATTCCAAGACGGGTCTAACACAGGTGGAATAAAATTTGATAATTTCAGTGGGAGGAACTTTGGCACGTTTAAGCTGCATTATAAAATAAAGGCATTTATTTGCCTTTTTAATAATGTTAGAGACGTGTTCGTTCCATTTTAAGTCAATACTGATGGTAAGACCGAGAATCTTGACGTGGTTAACAAGATCTAACGGGTTGTTGTTGATGGTAGTGGCAGGAAAACCTTGTTGGTGTTTGGTAAACTGAAATGTCAATTCTTTACACTTGGAAATATTCAGTTGGAATTTGTTGTCGGCAGACCATTTTTCAACTTTCGTGGCAGCTCTTTGAATGGTACTCGAACAGCTTTTCGGCACAACTTCTGATATTGTCGTGTCGTCAATATATTTCCACAAATCAAAACCGGGTAGCCTCAGATCGTTGATCATTAAAATGAAAAGCCATGGACCGAGCTTCGTTCCTTGAGGTACGCCGGAAGGAACTGTACCCCAGTCGGAGAAATGCTTTCTGGATAATTTGACGCGTTGAAATCTGAACATTAGGAAATCTAGGATCCAGTTGATGATGGAAGGTGGTAGGTTTAATTGCCGTATTTTATTTGCGAGGATTTGGTGGTCGATAAAGTCAAAGGCTTTACGATAGTCGAGTACAAGTACACGTACAGCTGCCCCAGTACCATCTGTTGCTTCTGACCATTTGTGAATCATGCTGATTAGAGCTTGTGTGGCTGATAATTTCGGGATACCCCCAAATTGCATCGGGTCAATTTCTTCAAGAACGGCAGGTGCTAAGTAATTCTCCACTACAAACTCCTCAGCTATCTTAGAGACTGCTGGGGTTAACGAAATAGGCCTGAGGTGTTTATTTATATCTCTAACTGGCTTCTCTTTTGGGATAGGGGTGACATTGGCACGTTTCCATGTTGTTGGAAGTTTTTGTTCTTGGAACGATGCGTTGAGCAAAGTGGAAACGGGATTAGCAAGGATATATGCATATTCCTTTAAAAGCCAGTTTGGGATGCCATCAGGACCAGGGCCTTTGGCGGGATTAAGGGACTTGAGTTTGCGACAAACTGATTCGGATGTTGTTTGTTGTAGAAGAGAATCCGAGTTAGGTGAGATCGTGGGTGGAAGTAGGTCTGCGTCAGTCAGTGGGTTAAATTGGTTAAGTGGCTCAAGGAAGCTTCTATTGATCAGATTGGCAAGTTCCGTTGGATTGAGGTGATCAGTGTCCGGTAGTTGTAGAGAAAGGTTGGATGAGCTAAATACAGGTGTCATCCCACTGAGGCGCTTTACTTCCCTCCACCAATCTTTGGGTTTTGATTTTTTCAGATTTCTCACTTTTCGATTATAAAAATTTGCTCGACACAACTTCCTTTCACGGTTGACCTTCTTGCGAAAATACTTAAAGCCCATAACATCGCCTCGAGAAAAGGCTCGTTGACGTTTCTTAATTAAGGATTTGAAGTGTTCATTGACCCATGGGGGATCATTGCTGCAAACTTTAACTTGTTTTTCTGGCATGATGTTATCCAGGCCAAGAAGAATTAGCGATTCGAAAACTTGGTTTTTCTCTTCGCAGGCGGTAGTTAAATCAATAACATCCCAATTGATTTGAGAGAGGTATCTTCCAAGCTCTAATCTTCGAGAAGGGCGAGTGTCTCTCTTATAGACCAGATAATGGTGGATTGGTTTCGATTCTCTTTGCTTTGGTTGAATCCAGATGGTACAATGGTCAGAAAGACCAAAGGGGGGACATGCTTCGGCAGATTTGTAAAAGGAATGGATGTTTGTCAAAACAAGGTCTAATGTATTGTTGCCTCGTGTAGGAAAGTTGACTAGTTGCTTAAGCTGGAATTGATAGGATAGGGTTTTAATATCAAGATGATTAAAATCACCAGCTATAACGATACCACACCCAGGATAGAGACCTTCGACTTCAGTGAGGCATCTCGCAAGATATTCAAGCATAGCGTCGTTGTTGGCGTTTGGTGGATGGTACACGGTGGCGGTAATAATACATGGGATCGATCTAGGGAGTCTCTTCGGTCTAGTATACATCCAGAGAACCTCTAGATTAGGATCGTAGAGTCGCTGGAGAATTATGGTCTTGATAGAGTCCCTTGAGTACAGACAAACGCCTCCGTGTTCACCTGAGGTGCGGTCACGTCTTGTTAGGTTATATCCGCTCAAGTCGATTTGAATATCGCCAACAGATTCTTTAAGCCAAGATTCTGTTATAAAAATAAAATCTAAGTTTCTTGATGATATAAATATACGAAGTTCGTCAATCTTGGGCGTTAGAGACATAACATTAGACAAGAGAAGGCCAGGTACAAATTCATTTCTTGGATTTCTAACAACAGAAACGTCACCATTAGTAGATTCAGATGTAAATGAGTTCTGAACAAGTTGACAGGCGAAGGTGTTGACTTGAATATTTAATAAGTTCGATGTATGGCCGTTTCGATGTCTAGTCGTTTCTGTTGGATGGATTGGTCGATTTCCAAAGACAGGGGAGATAGGTCTTCTAAGTCTTTGTCCGGATCGGCATCCACGACGAGTGGAGTTAGCACACATTTTGTTTTCTCGTAAAATTCGCCAAGTATCACAAGCAACACGAACTTCTGTAGCGGAACGGGTAGATGTCCAAATCCCTCGTAAGAAGGAAACAGAGTAAATAATTCGTCCCATTTACTTAAAAAGGAGTTCCTGGTAGTAAAGGTTAATTGAGAAATACAGTAGACGTAGATAAAAGCAATCTAGAAGGTTAAAACTATAGACAAACAGGAGCTCATAAATAGCATGTGCAGCCACTAGGCGCAACTAAAGCGTAGATTACTAGGTTATATGGATTACTAGATTACAAGGATTACTGGATTACAAGGATTACTAGATTACAAGAATTACAGGGTTACATGGATTACAGGATTACATGGATTACTAGATTACAAGGATTACTAGATTACAAGAATTACTAGGTTACATGGATTACAGGGTTACATGGATTACTAGATTACAAACATTACAGGATTACATGGATTACAGGGTTACATGGATTACAGGGTTACATAGATTACAGGGTTACATGGATTACAGGGTTACATGGATTACAGTGTTACATGGATTACAGGGTTACATGGATTGCAGGGTTACATGGATTATAGGGTCACATGGATTACAGGGTTACATGGATTACAGGGTAACAAGGATTACTAGGTTACATGGATTACTAGGTTAAATGGATTACAGGGTTACATGGATTACAGGGTTACAAGGATTACTAGGTTACATGGATTACAGGGTTACAAGGATTACTAGGTTACATGGATTACAGGGTTACATGGATTACTAGGTTACATGGATTACAGGGTTACATGGATTACAGCGTTACATGGATTACAGGGGTACATGGATTACAGGGCTACATGTATTACTAGGTTACATGGATTACTAGGTTACATGGATTACTAGGTTACATGGATTACTAGGTTACATGGATTACAGGGTTACATGGATTACTAGGTTACATGGATTACAGGGTTACATGGATTACTAGGTTACATGGATTACAGGGTTACAAGGATTACAGTGTTACAAGTATTACAGGGTTACATGGATTACAGGGTTACAAGGATTACAGGGTTACATGGATTACAGGGTTACATGGATTACTAGGTTACATGGATTACAGGGTTACATGGATTACTAGGTTACATGGATTACAGGGTTACATGGATTACAGGGTTACATGAATTACAGGGTTACATGGATTACAGGGTTACATGGATTACTAGGTTATATGGATTACAGGGTTACATGGATTACAGGGTTACATGGATTACAGGGTTACATGGATTACAGGGTTACATGGATTACTAGGTTACATGGATTACAGGGTTACATGGATTACAGGGTTACATGGATTACAGGGTTACATGGATTACAGGGTTACATGGATTACAGGGTTACATGGATTACTAGGTTACATGGATTACTAGGTTACATGGATTACTAGGTTACATGGATTACAGGGTTACATAGATTACTAGGTTACATGGATTACAGGGTTACATGGATTACTAGGTTACATGGATTAGGTTACGATTAAACGTAACGCGTTTTCGTTATATTTATTTGGATCACGTGAACTCATTTGGGTAACGGGGACGCGTTTTCTTTATTTTTATTTTGATCACATGAACTCATTTGGGTAACGGGGTTACTGCACGAAAAAAAGATAGTCGTTTCCGAGGTTTAGCGAGACATGAATCAACAACCTGTTATCCAGTTAATGTGACTGCTGACCAAGAAGCTTTCATGCTCATCCTCGATCATCAACCCAGTGAACTCTATAAAGACGGGTTTGTTTCGAGACGGGTTTATGTTTATTTGAGACGGGTTTGTTTCGAGACGGATTTATTTTTGGTTTCTCCCGGCGCATACAACCAAACCAAAATAACCCGTCTCGAAACAAACCCGTCTCAAATAAACATAAACCCGTCTCGAAACAAATCCGTCTCATGCAATAAAGCAGTCTCGAAACACCAAGAGGCACACTTGGAGCAAGTCTAGGCAGTTATGCAACGCCAAATGGCAGACTTATGCTACGCCAAATGGCAGACTTATGGATCTTATGCTACGCCAAATGTCAGACTTCCTTACAAATAACGCTGTTTTTAATCCCAACAATAGTGCATATCGCCGAGGCCATTCCACCACCACCATGTCAGCTATCAGGGATGATTTTCTTTAGGCTATGAAAAAAGGCGAAGTTACCTGGTTGGAAGTTACCATTGCGGTTCTAGATGATTTTTCAACAGCATTGACACAGTGGCTTACCAAACTGTGTTGTCCAAGTTACATCGTTTAGGATTTTCTAAGACATCCCTGAAATGGATAATAAATTATTTGACGGACAGAATTAATCAGTATGTTCAAGTGGATGATCGTTCTTCTGATCGTATTGATGTGACCTCCGGAGTGCCACAGGGATCCATTTTATAGGTCTAGTTTTGTTTAATTTGTACGTAAATGATTTACCAGATGTGTTGCCTCTGGAAGTTGCTTGTTATCAATATGCAGATAACACTGCTTTATATTGTCACTGTACGCCATCTGATCTTCAACTGTGTCAATCGGAACTACAAGTCGCTCTTAACAATTGGTGATGATGCTGTTTTCTACTTCGCACGAGTGCATCAGCTTTAGGCGGTCCCTCCCACAAGAACCTGCATTGCAGGCTATCGGCTTCTATTGACCTTTCACCTTTGTGGAAATCACCTTGAGCGAGTTGATAGTGCTCGTCTATTGGGTACTCAAGTACATCATCTCGTCTTACTCTGATGAAGGGCTCCGCTCGAAACGTCAGTATTTCGTCACTAAATTATTGGCAGTTTACCACCTTTTCACTTTGCTATATATTCAAAACACTGTCTGCGCAGCACTCTACTTTTCTTAATAATAATTACTAATAATTTAACATGGATTGATGAGATAAGTTCAAAAATATCTAACTGCTACAAAACTGTAATTAGTCTGTAATTATAAAGTCTGTAATTAGAAAGCTTAAACATCTAGCCCCTTAACATTAGGAAGCAATTATCTGAGTGTTTAGATATTGTGAGTCATCCAATTCCTCAATATCTTGTAAAACGCCTTCAACGTATCCATATTATTATTATTATTATTATTATTATTATTATTATTATTATAAATTTTTAAATCTTTAATTGATAGTTTATTGTGGTTCAAGTAGTCAATTGTAAATTACCACATTGAGCGAGATTAATAATTATATATATAACAAAAGATTTTAATAAAGTTTCCATTATTATTATTATTATTATTATTATTATTATTATTATTATCATATGTGATTCAAGTTAGCCAATTGTAAATTACCTCAAGAAGTGAGATTTGAAATTGTAAATATATAAGAAAAATGTATATTAATAAAGTTCCCATTATTATTTTCAGTTAAACACAGTATGATGTTCTTTATATTGGTATTTAGGACTCCATGTCAGGTCTTACGACTTAAGATATGGGGAACTTGTCTTATTAATTTCTTCTGATCTCCACTTTCACACCATCTCCTTCTGCCAATCCCTCTACGCAATGAAATTTACGAAGGATGTTTGCTGTTCCTAACAGTACTGACTTCTGGATTATGTTCATATCATACTTAATCTCCAACATATCCAAATATTTACGGAGATTATGTGACACAGAGCCTAAAGCACCTATGACTATGGGGATCACAATAGTCTCTCTCTCCCACATTCGAGATATTTCCAGTCGCAGTTCGCTATAGTTGTTAATCTTCTCGAACTGTTTCTTCTCCAGATTGTGATCTCCAGGCTTTGCTACATCGATGATCATGCATTTGTTAGCTTCCTTCTTGACTAGGATAATATCTGGTCTCCTGTGTTCAATTGTTCTATCTGTTTGCACGTTAAAATCCCACAAGAGTTTCACCTCGTCATTTTCCAATACCTTCTCTGGTTTATGTTGATATGACTTCTCACACGTTAAACCCATACTTCCTACACAAGTTCCAATGTAGATTGGAACAAACTTCATCATGGCGTCGTTTATATTCCTTTTGTGCCAACATCTATTTATTAATGTTATTACTAGAAATACGTGTGCGCACCAACCCCTCGCCCCATAGCGTAGTGCTAATTATAGTTATTTTACTTAAAAATAGATATAACCCATTAATTTGCCAATCGAATGGACATATAGTAGACACTATACATGTATCTCTGAGACCCTTATCAAGCTTGTGTTGTTCTGAATTTCATTGTTTCATAATTAGACATCAAACTAAATACTCAAAGTGTTTAATTTTTGTGTACAATATACCTGCACTGATTAAGATTTGTTTGATATGTAAAGACCAGATCCTCACTGTGATGTCACACTGTGTAGTAACTTACTGAAAAAGCGTGTATCTTTGGGATTATTAAATCAAAGCACTCAAAACGTAAGTAACTTTGTATGTTTAGTATCATGGGATTATAAACTTTCATAATTTTATTACATAATCCCAAAGATATATACAGGCTTCTTCAATAAGTCATTATGCAATGTGATTTTCTGTTATGGGGGGCCAGGAAAAACCTAGGGGGCAGTCTAACTGAGGAAAATGAAGACCCAAGAGTACACATTTTCTAAGGGAGGCCACTAATTTTGTCAGGGGGGGGGGGGCAGGAATTTTGCCATGCCCTCCGGCCCCCCTTCTGGCTACACCTCTGATTTATATATCAAACACATCTTAATATCTAACGATCTAAGTGAGATTATCATTATGGAAGAGTTGTAAATGCCAATATTTATAATTAATTCTATAGTTCTTTCAAGCAGGAGAGTTTATTTCAAACTGAATTTTTCACTGTTATATATATATATATATATATATATATATATATATATAAATTGTAGATAAATTAAAGACAAGACATCAGTTTGAACAACAAGTGATGTCTTGTCAAATGATTTCTTATCTTTAATTTATCTACAATTTATTACGCTCTGAAAATTAATGCATTGAGCACTCTACCGACAGTATAAACTCAATTCACCATATTTATATATATATATATATATATATATATATATATATATATATATATATATATATCTATATATATATATATATATATATATATATATATATATATATATATATATATATATATATATATATATATATATATATAAACACTTTAACTCTTCTGATGTGAACACTACCATCGGTCACTAAGAAATAATTAACTTGTCACATATAGCTGCGTAAGACACCAATTGGTTATGATTTAAATAATTAACTTATAAACAGTATTATGTCAGCTATGGTTAGTAATGACTCTCATAATATCCAACATCTGCAATACTTCACCACATCCCTATAGGTTGTGGATGACCAATGGTGCGCATACACTGATAATTATCGATAAATATTTTACTCCACTGGAAGACCTCTATTGCTATCATAATATTAATTAACACATGCCATATTTATTCCAAATTAACCCAATAGCCCAATAGCCTATATGCAACAGCAGAGCATTCAACATTATATATTATCTAAATTATATCAGTTACTTGTTTAACCCATAATAAATTACATGCCCTTTGCCTGTTTAATGCATTGTCGCAAGTGAGCTGACATATGTTCAATCCCTAACATTTCCCCTAATACAGTGAGACTGCATCAACCTACCCAATCATAAAATACCATACAATCCCGCTTATAAGCCCCTTAGTTATTGGCCCCCTGTTTGTTAACAGACTTCTGATTTAACATAAGGTAATTAAGCCCACACAGATTTCAGCCCAGCATTGCTTACCATTAGCATCTTTCCTAACAAAAATAACAAAAAATCAGAGAATAAAAGTAAATAATAATAGATAAAAAGTTACGGCAACATTCTGATCTCACTACTGACAAATCAATTTGAGGCTGCTACATAACGTTAGCAGGTTTTTCTATATGATACAGGGCATCATTTTTCAACTTACATTTTTCTTAATTGACTATTAAAGCAATAACTTGAATAAAAAAGTGCCAACCGTTTTCCTGTTATGCATTTTTAAACATTGTTTCTATACCGTTTATAATCTCTCCTGGTTATTAACCTCCAGCGGTTATAAACCCACTCAAAACCCCTTTGGAAGTAAGTTGTATAATCCCAGGGCATATATAAACGGATTCTACGGCACATATATCTTCTTCATGTTTATAAACATCAATATACCGCGCCTTCAAAAAAACTCTGAACACATTTGTTTCAGGACCCTGCTCCTTTATGAAAATGACACAATTACATTTTACGTTTTACATTAAGTTACAAAAGTGAAGCCCTATATTTAGAACAGATTGCCAGATTATGATATTCAAAAAAGTCTCTCAGGTTCAGTCCCATAGGAATAAAGCTGTTTAATTTGTATGTCCAGAGTCCTATTGATATTTTATTTACGGATAGTCTGCACTGTGCTAGGAGTATTACTAGATGAGTCAGGAACTCAACTGGATGATGAGTGCTTCAGTACCCTAATTAAGGAAGTGCAAGGAATCATCAACTCACGTCCTCTTCTGTGAACGACTCGACATCTCCGGAACAGCCACATCCGTTAACACCCAACCACCTTCTTACAATTAAGACGAAGGTTCTTATGCTCCTCCTGATGCGTTTCAAAAAGAAAATACTTGCGCAAGAGGTTCCGAAGAGTCCAACACTTAGCAAACCAGTTTTGGACGAGATAGACCTAACCCCACACCAAACCCTGACCTTAACCCTACACCGAATCTCACGATAATGCTTTATTTTAGAAATAGCTGATTTTAATTTCGAATTTTGCTGCCAATAGTCTATGTGACTTTATTTCGGGATTTATATGAAACTTCACCCGGTTATTTAATAATCAGCGAACGACTTTAAATATATTTTTATTTAGCTTTCTGTCGAGAGTGCTGTCCTAGTGTAGTGATTAGTTTCCAGGGTTACGACGCCGAATATGGCGCGTTCAATTCCCACAACGATATCCTTTTTGTGAGTATTCTTTCATTTTTTTGTCTTGATTTTTAAGGGTTAGGGTTTGGTTAGGGTTAGCGTAGGATTTGGGTTATGGGGTTATTTGCGTCTGTGGGCCCTCGGGACCATGGATGGGGAAATAAACTCTAGGGGGGGAGGAGGTGGGCGAGGGGTTATTGCGTTACACGTATTTCTAGTTACGGTGTACTTGGCAGACTCGAACAAAAGCACAAGCAGGAAACATCACCTCTTGTAGCAAACTTCATGAACTACACTGCTCAAAACATGGACGAAACGCTGAAGCGCACTGGTATGGGTGATGACGAGAAACAGAAGTTGTATTATTCATATACCGAACATTATTTGAACTTAAAATAATAACATTGATTTTAATAACATAATAATTCATAATATAACATTGATTTTCTAATTCCTACCATTAACATTGCCTTGAAAAAGGCAACTCATGCAGAATGTAACCACAATCCATCGATCATGCGGTTATAAAAAAGTCTTTAATTATGTATTTCCAGTCTTAAAAAACGTAAAACTGAAGCAAATAAAAGTGATATTTGATACATGCGATACAAAGGTACAAAGGACGAATACATAAAATACAAATAAACGCAAGGTTAGTCTAACAGCATTGATAACGTCTACACTAGTACCATGTGCGTCTCCTAGCAGCTGAAATTCAAATTGGTCTGCAGACAGCTACAAGAAACTCTGCGCTACGAAGTTCTACTGCAATCTCCCGTCACGTGATTTCGTGCGTAAACATCAAGTTTGAAATGTTTTTGGGAACTGGGCTGGTTTTTGGGAACTGGCTACAGTTGGTATCCACTGTAAAACCAAAATCAACTGTAACAATTACTATAGTCTTAATCATCATCTTGATTTTTCACGCCTTTATAGTACGATCAGGCTTCTCAACGGGGAATTGCCGATCTCTCGACTGTATTAAAACCAAATCGGTCGCTCTAGATACAGCCTCATGCCTTGCTTGGCAAGGTGAATCGTTGCGCGCGTTATCTTGACGGTTCGTACAAAGCCGTAATCTCTTGGAAAGGTCTCGCGAACCCTAGCCAACCTCCACTGGTCCAACCTCCACTGGTTCCTCGGCTGTTTCTCATACGTCACTAACACTATAGTCATCCACCTGCAGGTTCCGCCTCGGCTAAGCCCCCTTCTTTCCGATTTGGAGAGATTCAAAGTACTCCTTCCGCCATGTTTTAAATTCGGGATACTTATAAAACGTCAGCCAAATAACCGGCTGCCGATCATATCACTTCGTGTGCCGTTAACTAATCGTACGTAGATTTTGAACGTTATCTTGGTCAATATTTACTCGATTTCAATCCTGAAATCAGATTTGGAATTACCGAGTCTAAATACATAACATACGTCTCTATTATATTACGAGAACATCATATCCTTCGTAAAAACGGTTTATGTACTTAGAAATTAGTCGGCAATCAATTAGCATCCACTTCGTCGTATATTATTAGCTTGCCTGCACGTTGTGCAGTACCCTCCGCCTCCCGGTCAGCGTTAAGATAAGGTCAACATTATGAAGGTCAGCGTTTATAAGATAAGGTCAACATTATGAAGGTCAGCGTTAAGATAAGGTCAACATTATGAAATGATAAGGTCATTGAATTTTCAATGCAGATGTATATACCCCACATGATAACAATCTTTTTCCCGAGCTTTCACTATTTTTGGTTAACTTAATTGGTTAACTCATGTTAAATATAGTCCTTGTTAACTGTTATTATTACACGATTGAGTCGGTTTTCTTTGATGTACCGCGGGCTTTATCTAGCATAAAGACCATGAATACTAATTAGATAAGAAATGAAGGAAAAAACTAGGGAAATCTTTGTCCAAGGTGGATAAAATGGATAAAACTTTGTTGGAAAACCTCCTCAACCATGAACTAAATCAGATAGATCCCTTGAATGTCGGGCTTTATGCTATATAAAGTCCTCGGACGCTTCGCGTCCTCGGGGCTTTATATAGCTTATTATTACATTGAGTCGGTTTCCTTTGATGTACCGCGGGATGTATGCGCCATACATCCCTATGAATACTAATAAGATAAGAAACGAAGAAAAAACTAGGAAAATCTTTATCCAAGGTGGACAAAATCGACAAAACTTTGTTGGAAACCTCCTCAATGTAATAATAAGTCAGATAAACACCTCGAATGTCGAGATTTATGCGATATACAGCCCTCGGACGCTACGCGTCCTCGGTGTTTATCTATTACATCACGCCCCTTCTCAGGATCTAACTCTTACATAGTCCTTGTAATAATGATCAGTAATAATGATCAGTGTAATAATGATCATGCCATGGGCATGGTATGTAAACTATATAAAATGAATTATAAATCATTATTCAAATATTCAGAAATATATTGTTTTCAAAATATGCAGATGATTATAATTTAGCATGCCATACAGTAGCATGACCACATGCTATGGCCAGCCGCCAGCTTCGGCACTGATATTGATAGCTCAACATATTGAGACCCATGCACAAATCAAGAATGTGAAATCGTATTTAGTAATTACTTTTAGCTAAATAGAACGAGTAATGTAATTTTAAAGAACGAAGCAATTCTATTGTGACAATTTTCAACAATTTGACACGGTTTAATGACCATTTAACAGTAAGCGTTACTGGTATTCTGTTTCTACTAATCTACAGCTCGTACTTGATTCTAGAAGACTTAATATCATCGAGTACTTCTAGCTCTCTTCTTTCCATACTGATACGTGTTAGAAGGGTTTCTATTCTTAGAACTTTCAGACATAAGCTCCCTAATTCTGTTTTACTTCAGTGTTTACGTTTCTAAACATAAATCGTCGCTTGAATTGACAACTTTGCGTTTCGATCAACATTTCTAAAATCATCCACGGCCACTGTTCCTGGAATTTGAATGACTAAGTGTTGTGATCAATGGCTTATGGATTTACAACAATTTCTCAAGATTTGAATAGGTTGTTTTTGCTTTTATTTGGCATATCATATCCTCAAACATGAATTGCAGTACGGTGTTTACAATATGGCGGCAACTGCCAAGCTCGGGCAACCTGCGCATAGCAACGCTTCTGTCCCCTTCTGTACCTGTATACTCATATTCTGTGCTTTGTTTTTTTTGTTTTTTTTTGATTTGCGACTTTATTTAATGAGGGTTTCACTTGACAGTAATACAAGTAAAACTGATAAACTAGTGGCCCTCAATAATCACAATATTTAAACATACAATAAAAAATAGAAGTAGTAGAAACAAAACCTAATTATATTTACAAATTTGATATCGAAAATATTAAGAAATATTAAAATTAGTAAATTATTCGAAATTTTTAGTTACCTTCTGTTTTTCAATTTTTAAATCATATAAGTTCCTCTTAAAAATTTTTACATTTATACTTTTTTTAATTTTTAATGGCAATTGGTTCCAATCCTTAATTGTTCTAACACTAAATGTTCGTCCCCCTTCAGTATTCTTTTTGTAGAGGGGACATAAAAAATTTAAATTTGAAAATCGAGTAGCCCGTATGAATGTCTGAATTTGTTTTTAGAATAGTTCTAATATACGCAGGAGTTAACCCATTCAGCCTCTTATAGGCCAGCGAGCATCTATTTATGTATGCTTCAGTATAAAAAGGAATCCAATTTAATTCATTAAACATAGTTATCGTTCTAGTTGTTTTCTCAACACCCAGTATAATACGTGCCGCCCGCTTCTGCATCCGTAGGACCCTCTCTAGTGCCTCTTTGCTGCAAGATGACCATATTGAGCTCGAGTACATCATAAGTGGTTTTATAACAGCAAGATAAAAAGCTTTTCTTTGGCTTTGTTTCAAGTATGGGCTTATATGCCGCAACAGTCCAAGTCGTTTAGACAATTTCTTACAGAGTTCATTAGTGATGTGTGTTTCATACGTGCTCATACTGTACTCGACTTTTCCTTTTGTCTTTTCTAATTAGTTCCATGCGATATCTCAAACAACAAAGGAAAATATTATTTTCCGCCTAGTGGAGGAGATTCGACATAAGGGGCGGTTTTCCACTGGGCGAATATTTTCGAGCGAAGCGAATTTCTATATTCAAAATATTTCTAATTATTTCCAGCTGAGAGCTCATGCATAAGACAAAAAGAAAAGGTCGTTTCGCTCGAATTTACAAGCAAAAATTGGCTTATAAGCCGCGAATAACTATTGGCCCCGGCATTACGACATAATTGGGACAACCATACTGTATTTGGGACAAGGAGTCAGTCGATATGGGGTTTATTTGACTATTCTAAGACAATTAGATAAATTTTCCCAAGAGTATAGAATAATTATGTGGTGATTTCAACATTGATTGGCCGAGATAACGTTCAAAATCTACGTACGACAAACTGGCTTTTTAGGATTTGTTATCGACAGACGCTGTCTGGGCACTGGGGACCATGGATGGGGAAAAGAAACTCTAGGGCTGGGGTTATATCGTTATGTTTCGCGCATCAATTGAAGGCGGGGGGGGGGGGGTTAGGGCTAGGAAAACACTTAAGGCGGGGGTTAGGGTTGGACATAGTAGAAGGGATGGTTTGGAAGGTCCGCAAAAGTCATTCCTCCAATAACAACGTTCAGATTTAATTAGTGTAGTCCTTCGCCGTCATGTGTACAGAGAATTTCCTTTCTTCGACCAATAACAAACGCTCCAAAACAATATCATTGCGTCATCTTGAAAGATAATGAAGCTTCCAAACCATCCCTCTCTACTAACTATGGGTTTGATTAAGGGTTGGATTAGGCTTATGGTGTCTATTTTAATCACGAAAATTCTGTTTCTCACCCCTGTCACAATTGTTTATTTTGGTTATATTTCCTTTTCTTACAACTGAATAATCTTGTAATATGTATGTTGTGACGAATTAAGTAAATAGAAAGTAATTAAATAATAAAAATATCAATATCAATAAACAACCAATCTCAATAAAAAGATCAATCATTAAATTTATCTGTACAATTATTAAAATATTTATATGTATAAAAATAGGAATAAATATCTATATCAATAAACATATCAATCGATACATGGACGATCGTCAAGCTCGCGTATCCTCAGAAAATGAGTCCCGGACAGGAATCGAACTGTAACCTTCTGATTGCCGGTGAGACGCTCTAACCATTGAGCCAGCGAGACAGAGAGAAGGTTACAATGATGTACTGGTTCGATTGATATATATGTAGCTCTCCCACATTCACTGTGTATTTTTTAACACAAACATATCAATATAATTAAAAGATCAATGTGTCGTATATATGATGTATAGTGAATGTGGGAGAGCTTGGAGTAGACAGACGATACATGGACAATATCATCAAGCTCGTATCCTCAGAAAAAGCTTAACCTTCCGATTGCCGGTGAGATGATCTAACCATCGAGACACAGACACTTAGATGCAGAGCCAAGGTTATGATGATATGTATACTGGTTCGATTGACATATATGCACTGCCTATGCGGCAGGCAGAATAATATTTGCGCTCATGCATTTTTCGAAATTTGTGTAACCAGGTCTTAATCAAAATGGCCGCCAGTATTAGCTAAAAGGGGAGCTATATAATCGTCAGAATTTTGTCACTTAACCATGTAAATAACCACTAACAACAAGCATACTAACAGTTAACGAGTTTTCTAACTCTACCCCCAATATTGGCTGCCATTTACGATAAGGCCTGGTTACCCAAGACATCTCGAAAAGTGAGCCCAAAATATTATTTTTCATGCACCTGCAGTCACTATATATAGCAGTAATGCGTGGTTATGTCGTTTTACACTGATAAAGTAAATATGGGAGTTCAGAGAAGACAAACGATAAGGTAAGATAACAAAATAACGATAAGGTTACAGATTCTATTCCTGTGCGAGACTCAGTAACATTTTTTGAGGATTGACCTTGACGACCTCCATGTATCGTGCAAAAATATCAATGAAAAATTTATTTTTTTAAGATTAATTGAGGTTTATTATAGAGAACCTATCAGTCCGGATAACTGATTTTACCATGTAGGCTAAAAAGCTATTTTTATAAACGATCACTTGGACTGAATATGGGAATTTGACTTATGTTAATTTGAGTATTTTAAAAACGCGTCATTTAAAGTGCAACTACGATGAAAATGCACCGTCTTTTAGAAGAGAATAGTATTTGAGGGTCGAAAGTGATCGATGAAAAAAAAAACTAAAAAATGGTATTTTGAAATAAGTATTTTGAGCTCTGAAATCACTATTATTTAGGCCACATTACTAAAAACGTGTTCCAAGTGAGCCCGCAATTTCAAAAGGTAATATTGTTTGTTACGTCAGATTCTCAATGCTGCGCCTGAGTTTCTGTCGAGGTTATTTGTTTTCTTGTTTTTTTCGAGAAGTAGATGAAATGTCCAGCCTTTCCGACGAAGAATTTGAAAAAAACGACCTTGATTTTTTACTTGAAGAATTAGCCAGTAGAGTCTTCGCGTTGAGAATCTGATCACTTCGTTACGCTGGTCAAGAACATGAACGATTAATGGCGGACATAACTCCAGATTCGGAGTAAGAAAAATAATACTTGCCATCGTCGAATCGCAAAACCGTTTCAACCAAGTAATATTTAGCAGCTCCGCTTTATAAATACGTAAAAATATCGATAGGTAAAAATTTGATCGTAGTGGCACTTTAACTGTAAGGTATTCTGAGGAAGGTGCTAGTCCCCGAACAAAATGTTTGTAAGAATTAAATATTTATTTTCAATTTTTTTATATATACATATATATTACAAGTATTGGACTACCGCGTTATTTGGGTTTAAACATTGAATGGGAATTTATAGTTAAGCAATTATCGAACGTTAAGTTTGCCACATTGAACGATCATATTTAGCTTTGGATTGCAATATTGCGTTGGCTATAATATTCAGGAGGTTTCATTTCAATAGAACCTTGCTGTATGACTGGAGATAGATAAAAAGGCTGTGCAATGTGACCTTGGTAAGACGGCGGAGCGGTGTAATCTTGGTGTCCTGGAGCATGGTAAGTTGGTTGGTCATAGGCAGTTGTTTGGTGGGTTGAGTTCATCACAACGGTACGAGGCTTGGCTGGGACACTAGCAACTACAATCTGTTGGGATTCCTAAACCAATATACGGAATATAATGAGTGGTGAGCTTCGTATTTTATTGATAACCAATATTATAAATCGAGGTTTATTATCATTATAAAATGACAGGTAAGTGAATGAGCGACAACTCGCGCTCTGATTTCTTACTGGTCACAACGAGCGTTATTTTATAACTTTATAATGGAATGACTTTACAAAAGGAAGTGAAGGAATAGCTGGATACAAGTCTAATCAAGTTATTAACACAATATTTTAACTGCAACTTTGAGTGCATTTGCATCGACAGAATCGCCAACACGTTTTTACGAACCACGCGTGGCGCGAGATGGTATCATCTGTAATTGTTGTGGCTTTATCAACAATTTAAAGGCATTTTATAAAATAAATAAGACTTAGTTGCTGTGAGATTATCGAATTATAACGGCACTCGAGAAGCTGGCAAAAAAAACTCGGCTATCGTCTCGTGTTTAACACGCATCTCTCGTACCATTATCACTCGACAATCACAAGCGAATCTAGAAATCAACTTAATGTAAAGCTCAGAAAATCCAGGTTTTTTACAATTTACCTACAAACGCACTATTCTTTAAAAAAAGTGAAATCTCAAGTTCACGTTTAGCAAATATTACCTATGTATTTTGAAAGTTCTCAAAAAAGAAAAAGCTACATGAAGGACATTTAAGCGGATAATACAAATTTCTATGCCGATTATGAGTTATTCGCTCATGAAGAAAAGTGGAAATGCCCAAAATGCTGTTTTTTTAGCAGGTTTAACTTTACGTAACTCAAAATGGGCCTGAACCTTCACCATAAATCCTTAGGAAATGTCCTATAACGACATAGATCATATTTGGTAAAAGTGAACTTGAAATTTCACTTTTTTAAATTGATGGTGCTTTTCTAGTGAAATTGTAAGAAAACCCGTTTTTTCTGAACTTTCCACTAAGGTTGATATCTAGGGACTTTTGGTGATTTCTGAATGTATCAAGGTACTGAGAAAGCTAAAACCATTTCTGTTGCAATTTACTTGAAGTTGAAACTTTATTTCAGGTAGATTGACTGGACTATTACCCATCGAGGCAGGACATTCTCGGTTGCCGCTGTAAAATCTGCATGAAATTCATTACCAGAGCGAATTAGAATATCGGACTGTTGAAATCATTTTATATCAGCAGTGCAGACTTCCCATTTTATTTAATAGTTTAATGTAGTTATTATATCTTTATCAGTTATATATGTAGTAGTTTTGATTTATGCGCGATTTTTAGTTTTATAAGTATCCTAAAGTGCCTCTCCCCTTTGTGGGGATTTTATATATTTGTAATCTTTGAGTTCTCCTGAAAGAAAATGTAATATATCTTGTCGGCCAAAATTCCATCTTCATAGACTTTTTTGCTGTTAAAGTTGACTGAAGTGACGTCAACCCAAGAATCTGTCCATACAAAAACCTCTTTACAGATTCCTGTTTGACGTCACTTCCGTCAAATTTAACAGCGAAAAAGTCTATGAAGATGAAATTTTCGGCCGACAAGATATATTACATTTTCTTTCAGGAGAATTCAATGATTACAAATATATAAAATCCCCCAGAGATTATGGGCACATTAAGTAATTTATTGTTGTAGGAGTATAATGCTCCTAAAACGTCTTTATTTATTTGTTTTAAAAAATATTTGTTTTCTGTCAGTTCAAGGTAATTTTATCGTTTTTGGTAGGTCAGGTATATTCAAATGTAGTATTCATATAAAAAAGAGAAAAACAGAATACCTCGCTTTCGTAGGTAGCAAAGAAATTAAAGTGCCTATCCGGGGTTTGGTCATTTTACATATTCGTAATCTTTGTGTTCTACCAAGAAGAAATATAATATATCTGGTCGTTCGAAAATTTCATCTTCATGCCTTTTGTGAATAGTAAATCAACTTTAGCAGGTCAAAGCAGGGACACGCGAATCATTGCACACTAATTCAACAGTGAAATACAACGAAAATTTTGATCTGAACTTTAATCACACCTATTTAGACAAAATTCGCTCAATTCCAAAACTTTCTTTGTATTTCACTGCTGAAACAATGTGCAATGTTTTTTCGTGTCGCACGTTAGATTTTATTGGGTTAACATACAGTGACGACCTTACTTTTTTACTTACCTTTGGAGCACAGCAAGTTCCCATGCAGCCAAAGATGGAGCCAACGAAACAAGCGATTAGAAGAAGAACATACACAGCGATTGCCGCAGCCGTTGCATTTCTTGCCAAGGTAATTTTAGAACAGCTGATGTGATCTGTAGAGAGACGATTTGATTTAAATTTAAAGTGCCCCTAACCTCAAAATATTTTATTGTCTTATTTGGAAGAACGTTTAAAATGATAAAGTAACTTCTTTTGAAGATTTTCACTTCTTCGCTTTCTTTTTGAGATATATCAGTTTGTTTGATATGCAAATATCTGGAATTTCGTCACACATGCATAATGAGTTATCAGAGAATGTTATATATCTTTGCGTTCATGAAATAAAAACACTAAAGTGTGAACAACACGTTACTCCCACAACACCAAACTTCTTGATTTTAAAGGATTTCGTTCGAGAATGAAAGAGATATTATACACATTTCTCCAATAAGTCATTATGCATGTCTGACGAAATTCCAGACATTTGCATATCAAACAAACTGATATATCTCAAAAAGAAAGCAAAGCAACGAAAATATTCAAAAGAAGTTACTTTATCATTTTAAAAGTTCTTCCAAACAAGACAATAAAACATTTTGAGGTTATGGGCACTTTAAATTAAACATAAAATTGTTCGATGATAATATTTTAATTATTCGCGTGAACATTACACTATTGCCAAAATAGCAGTGCGCTTTTTGCTTTATATAAATATTATTAATACGCTTTGTAGAATAAATATGTAACACTGACAAAATAGACTTTAAATTGCATATTAATTATGTAGTGAAAAATTCAATTTGAAATAACCTATATCTTTAAAAGTTTAAATTGAAGCTGTAAATAAGAATGGGTGATGGGGTATTCATGTATTATATTATATTGCTATGTGCCATTACTACCGACGTACGTGATGTCTTCTACCTTAACAGTGTATATCTATTATCCTATATGCCGTTATAACGGCATTCGAGAAGCTAGTAAAGCACTAGGCGTTATAAACATTCGTCCTGTTATTACTCTTTGTAACCAGTTCTATGATGTATATCATACGAAATGAGAGAATGTACTGCGCGATGTTAATGCAAGGGTGGAGGCTATTTCAGATACGGCAGAGCACCTAGTCACCAGGACTTTGGTGATTGTCATTATATAACATATACGCTTCGTTCTTTAAAAACTCCGCTTTAAATTTCTGTTGCGATTCAGTAATAACCCTGCTTTTAACAACCCTGAACGAAGGAAAAATTGAACGAAGGAAAAATTGAAGCGAAACCGCCGCTCTGTACATTGCGTTTGAGACGTCGAACAAACTCTAAAATAGAGGCGTTTCAATTAATTTAGACGTTTCAAAAAATTTCAATTTGAAAAAATTAGTAAAGACTTATCAATTGAGTGTACTTATTAATTTTCCAGATATTTTCCTACACATCGAGCGACGAAGGAGTGTGGTTTGTGCGATAAAACCAAAAGGCAAATACTTTCTAGTACAGACCGAGCAAACGAGGTTAATAAAGTATCTATTATATGGCTTTGGTTAATTTTCCTCTCTTCAACTTTTCAGATGCTGCCGTTTTGCTTACCTATTCACTTGGATATTTCGCTTCAGTTTACACCAGTTAGCCGTATATTTTACGTGCTTTTAGATGCTTGAAAACTTTAAAGCGGCTCTACGATGAAAATTCATCCCCCATTTTTTAGATTTTCTTTAACATAGAATAGTATTTCAGGGTCGAAAGTGATCATCGATGTAAAAATATAAAAATAGCATTTTCAAGTAAGTATTTTGAGCTCTGAGATCACTACTATTTAGGCAATCATTACTAAGAACGTGTTCCAAGTGAGCTCGCAGACTCTAAATGCTGTACGGCTGAATTTCAATCGAATTTACTTGTTTTCTTGTTTTCTTCGAAAAGTAGATGAAATGTTCAATCTTTCAGTCGAAGAATTTGGAAAAAGAACCTT
The DNA here is from genome assembly GCA_035772405.1 of Chrysogorgia sp. JL179-B06. NCBI lineage: Eukaryota > Metazoa > Cnidaria > Anthozoa > Scleralcyonacea > Chrysogorgiidae > Chrysogorgia > Chrysogorgia sp. JL179-B06. Next base: position 702,696 of record JAYKKM010000410.1, on the reverse strand, counting down.
GATCACTATGAATTTACTTGAAGAATTAGCCATGCGGCTGTTGTGCAGGTACGCCTGTTGTGCAGGTGCAGCTGTTGTGCAGGTGCGGCTGTTGTGCAGGTGCGGCTGTTGTTTAGGTGCGGCTGTTGTTTAGGTGCGGCTGTTGTTTAGGTGCGGCTGTTGTTTAGGTGCGGTTGTTGTTTAGGTGCGGCTGTTGTGCAGGTGCGGCTGTTGTGCAGGTGCGGCTGTTGTGTAGGTGCGGCTGTTGTGCAGGTGCGGCTGTTGTGCAGGTGCGGCTGTTGTTTAGGTGCGGCTGTTGTTTAGGTGCGGCTCTTGTTAGGTGCGGCTGTTGTTTAGGTGCGGCTGTTGTTTAGGTGCGGCTGTTGTTTAGGTGCGGCTGTTGTTTAGGTGCGGCTGTTGTTTAGGTGCGGCTGTTGTTTAGGTGCGGCTGTTGTTTAGGTGCGGCTGTTGTTTAGGTGCGGCTGTTGTTTAGGTGCGGCTGTTGTTTAGGTGCGGCTGTTGTTTAGGTGCGGCTGTTGTTTAGGTGCGGCTGTTGTTTAGGTGCGGCTGTTGTTTAGGCGCGGCTGTTGTGCAGGTGCGGCTGTTGTGCAGGTGCGGCTGTTGTGCAGGTGCGGCTGTTGTGCAGGTGCGGCTGTTGTGCAGGTGCGGTTGTAAAGGTGCAGGTGTGAAAGAGCAGGTGCAGGTGTGAAAGTGCAGGTGCTGTTGTGAATGTGCAGGTGCTGTTGTGAAAGTGCTGGTGCTGTTGTGAAAGTGCTGGTGCTGTTGTGAAAGTGCTGGTGCTGTTGTGAAAGTGCTGGTGCTGTTGTGAAAGTGCTGGTGCTGTTGTGAAAGTGCTGGTGCTGTTGTGAAAGTGCAGGTGCTGTTGTGAAAGTGCAGGTGCTGTTGTGAAAGTGCAGGTGCTGTTGTGAAAGTGCAGGTGCTGTTGTGAAAGTGCAGGTGCTGTTGTGAAAGTGCAGGTGCTGTTGTGAAAGTGCAGGTGCTGTTGTGAAAGTGCAGGTGCTGTTGTGAAAGTGCAGGTGCTGTTGTGAAAGTGCAGGTGCTGTTGTGAAAGTGCAGGTGCTGTTGTGAAAGTGCAGGTGCTGTTGTGAAAGTGCAGGTGCTGTTGTGAAAGTGCAGGTGCTGTTGTGAAAGTGCAGGTGCTGTTGTGAAAGTGCTGTTGTGCAAAGTACTCCTATTAAAGTACTCTTTCTATTTTCATAATATACCAGTTTTGAGGGCAGCAAATGTAAAACAATATAATTATTGAAACAACATAACTATTGTTATAAAATAATATAATTATTGAAACAACATAACTATTGTTATAAAATAATATAATTATTGTTATAATACTTACTACCCGTGCCGTCAAGGTATAATCGACAACTGCATATATTAGAGTCGGGACGAACGAAATTATCAATACAATGGTACTCAAGAAATGCCCAAAAAGCTACGAGTAGTACCAGAGCAATAAGATCCAAAATGATTCCGATAATATTCATCCCAAGGCTTAATCCCATCTAGACGAGGTGAACAGAAATATAATTTATACACGACATTAAATGGCATACAACTATGAACAGTGCTGATATTGATTATATATTAAGTGAATAGTTGAATGTCAAAATGGTTTATAATTTGAGCTTTGCATCGATGTTCTAATAATGCTTTTTTCTGAAATAATTGTGAAGTCAAACCTGCAGATATACTTAAAGCCAAATTCCTGAGAATAAAACATCACAGCATTAACATTTTTAAAAACAAACATATATAAAATATCGAAAATTATATAAGGCCGGAAAGAGGAAATCATTCACTGTTCAACTATTTTCTCCATATATTTAGTGGATTTTTGTATCTGTATCCAACATGCATGGGTACGTACGTTTTAAATATTTACATTCATTCAATAATCAATCATTCACTTGTCGGTAGAAATAGATCAATAACTTATGAAAATATTACTACGATGGACAATCTAAAGTGGCATACCCTTGTAAAAAAAGATTTAAATGGACACTTTCCGCAATAATTACTTTACATTTATTAAAAGTGTAACTGTATGTACAATTGTAACTGTCTGTACAAGTTAGCCCACAGTAATTGGCTGGGAACGAGGTTGGAGATCCACAACACCGTTAGGGCATTTTGCCTCTACGGCGGAAGGTCGGCGAAAATGGCCCTGTGGTCGGCGAAAATGGCCCTGGGATCGGCTGGTCATTCTATAATCCGATTGGCTTGTCATAAAACTCAATTAATTCAGCCGAGTATAATTTATTCATCTAAATCTGAATGCTGATCAGCAAATTAGAAGCGATAGCTTTCGCTGAATTGGATATATGCTTCTTCATACCTTTTGTAAGAGATAACCATGGATGTATGGTGGATTATTAAGCTTGTTAGCTGTTTTTATGCCTACGAATGCTGACATGAAGAACACAAAGGAAATGGAAAATACCACAAAAATTATCATCTCTAAACACCCAGAAATTATGGGTGTCATGTGACCAGCCGATCCTAGGGCCATTTTCGCCGACCTTCCAGGTGGACCCCTGCCCCTGTTAAACTAATTGTTTCTTGTGTGTATTATTTAATGTAGGTTACATATGGCGAAGCTAATAAAAATAAAATCAACGAAGGCGTTCGTACGACATTGAGTTGGGTAAGATGGAGCTTCTTGAACAACAGATTTGATTGGTCGTTTTTCGACCTTTTTTCCAATCAGACTCACAACAAACACGTAAACACGCTCAATGGTTAGGATCTTTTATATGATAGTTAGTAACCAACCGCCAATAAAATATTTGCTTTCAACTTGCTACGGGAGGACTCATTGAATCGAGTACAAATCGCTATCTTCGTCGACGATTCGTGCTATAGTCGAACATTTGTTCGGGTTGTTTTTTTTAATGTTGGAGTATGACATTTTGTGCCTGACCCGAGTGTTAAAATCACAAGAAACCGCTATAGGGAGGTCAGTGAGCTTAGGCATAGCACACATCGCGTGCCTATTTTTCTTATATAGGTACTAATATGGGAAGGTGGATTTATATCAGGGGACTATAACCGGGGTTTATATTAAGCAAGATACTATTGAGGGTTACGAACAACAAACGAATTTTGTTAACCGAAAATTAGCAGCGAGCGAGATTGTGCGTGCGAAATGCATCTCCGGGAGATTCAGCTTTAATATAATTCTTGATTTAGTAACATACCAGACTGGCGTTCCTCTTGCATCCACCCACAATACATAGTATACCTGGAATGACAAACTTTAAAAGGAAGAGGAAGTTGGTGTTAGCAAAAAAATAAATTGATGCTACAGAAAGCATTCTAAAACAATTTTGGTTTCATAAGTATTCTAGTAACGTGACCATAATGGTTTTTTGTTTCTGTTAACATGAAGGTGTATATACTTTCACAAACTACGATTTATCGAGTTATGGTTTAGATGCATGGTAAGTAAGGAGAAATAGGAAAAGAGTACGGATTATGAGCCCAGAAATCTTTCCGCTGACAGTTTATCGTCATTAACACGTGTCTAAACCATAAAACGATCGATTAATCGCAATGAGTAAACGAACCTATAAAGAACATTGGTACCAAAAAAAGTAACTACTTTACATATTGAAGAGGACTAAGCTATTTGAAATAATTTGGGACTATTAAAATGCTTTTTAAATGAGTGTTCACTAGGAGGTATACTTTAGAACAAGGATTCTGTGGAAGGACTGGAAACTAGTTGTTCTATTGTTAGTACGAAGGTTAGTAATATAAATAACCCTAAATAACCCTAAATAACCCTAATACTAAAGTAAACCCTTATACAACCGTCGTACTAACCCTCAGACAACTAGTTTTCAGCCTTTCCTCGGAAAAAGTTGAATAGAAGTTTAAAAGTTGAGTAAATCATACATAGAAGACAACATCTATGGCCCTCCATTTTGAATAGGACCGTAATGTCGTGTTCTGGAAACCGTTGCATTTCTTATTCTTGTGCTACCTATCATGGAGCGTGCATGTATTGCCCGTGAGGTTTTGGTTGTAAACTATAACACAAAATAATACTAAGCTCGTATATTGCGTTGAAAACAGGAATTTCAGCGTTCCGAATATGTCAACAACAAGGTTAGTCGAGATTTGAAGACGAATATAAGAACATCGATTGCTGTATGATTGTCTGTTAAATATTTGTGATGTCATTTGAAAATGGAGAAAAATTTCAACATTTTGCTGCGATTTCACTAGATCTCAACGGAGAACCAGACACAGTGCTAAAGTGCGGTGCCCTGTGGCGTTCGTTAAAAGTCTGCCTACATGAAGTAGATGCTTGCTATTGATTCAGAACGAACGGACGAACGAACGGACGAACGAACGGACGAACGAACGAACACACGGAATATAAAGCGTTGCCAACTTATCAGGGAGCACCGCAATCGCTACTATCTTGTTCAGGATGATGCCGAATTGATAAGTATAAGAGTGTTTCCAGTGCAGGCTGTTACCTTTTAATGAGCACATTAAAACAACAATAAATGGTCATTAAAGAGAAATCCACCTTCACCAAATAGAGTAGCGAGTATTTCATTTCGAATTTATGTTTGAAGGCTATCGTTACTCATTTTTGTCTGCACCAATTAAACGTAAACTAATTAAATTGTAAATCAGTTATAACCAACTGGAGTTAAATTTCCTCAACACTTAAGCCTCTATTAATAACGGAATTTATAAATGCCCATTGCCCTGTTATAATTACAAGTTTGGTGATCATTAATTTGGTATAAAACAAACAAATTACTCAATATTCTAATTTTAACATGTAATATAATATAGGTTCTAGTTTCCATCGACTTTCGAATATTTGACCTAACGATTTTAAAAACCCCGAACAAAATTTAACAACAATTCAATGACGCCTTGCCTGTTTTTTTTGTTGGCTGCTTTCAACACAATTTAGCGCATTGTAGATTCGACTGATCTAATCAAACGGGTAACTGAATAATTTTAAATTAATTAATTTTATTTTTAAAATAAACATAATATTCATTTTATTATTTTCGCACAGTGTAACGCACTGTACAATCCACTCCATTTTCCAAGCAGCATAGGTAAATTAATATTCAAGCTGCCGCCATTTTGCCGTTAATTTATAGTAATGATGCTTCGCATACCATGTATGTACACACATATACAACATATACATATATATTTATATCACGATTGATTCGGTTTCTTTTGTTCTCCAACGAGATATAAATAGCATATCGACTCCCTCGAGGTCAATAACTGTATTCAAAGTATGTGGGGCATTTGACTAGTCCCAGGGGAAGGGTGGCGGTGAATGATCATTTGCTAAGACAGTGAGATACATCCAAGAAAAATGTCGCCTGTATTGCAACTTGTTCAAAATTTTGCTGCTCGCATTATAAGTGGTAAAAAGAAATTTGACCATATAACACCAACCCTAAAGTCCTTAAAATGGTTGCCAGTTGCTGATGTTCAAAAGTTGAAAGATGCAATAATGACTTTCAAATGTATGAACAACTTGGCAGATTTTCACACATGTGATCAAAAACACAATTATAACACTACGTTTTCTTCGTCTTCTCAACTAATTATACATCGTTGTAGAACAGCCACGGGGCAATTACGTTCATTTCTCTTTGACCAATTGAAATATGGAATTTTATTATTGACAATTATATTTGCAAGAACGTTAAATTTGGGAACTTTTGCGCAACTTTTTAAATAATTTTTGTTGAAGAAATTTTTAGATTTGCAACATCTGCATGATTTCTAAAGTTGGTAAAAAATTACTGTAATATTAGGCTCATAATGTAGTAATTCTTGTAATATTTTTCTGAAAACTTTGTAATAGCTCACTGAAAAGCCCTTAGGAAGTGTCTAATAAATACTGGGATAATATATTTTTTCCCTCTAAAAATGACGCAATTTCTCATAAAACTAAAGAAAATAAGAAAACATACAACTACACGCAAAAATCACTCAACAATTATTCATTATTTGACGAGTTTAGAAATGAAATTTTACATTTCCTCCATTCACAACAATAACGCATTCTCCATCAGACAATTTCGAAGTCTTTCATCATTTTTTATTTTCATTCTCGCACCTATCAGATTTCGTTTCATTCCTTGTTGTTTTATTTGCAGGATTCCACATTGGTTTCTTGATCTGTACTGGTGCACACACTCAATTAAACTTCTCATCTTCAGATCGTAATAAATTTTCGCTCGTTTCTTTGTTGGTTTCTCGCCTTTCCCACATCAGTTTATCGTTTTGGATTGCTTCACAAACGCGTATTTTCATCTGGTCACTTTCTGTCTGGTACAGATGGAGAGAATCGTCGCTGCGTTGTCCAGTACGAGCCATGAAACACTTGGTCGGTAATTCCGTTTTCGAAATCACGCATTGCGGTTGTCGCTCTTAAAATATGAATGGTTGGTGCAGTATCTATCAATTCGAGCTATTTTCACTAAATATCTTCACGATATTTCCTTGGGTGCTGTGACCGACTCCATTCTTTGTATACCACACATCATAACCCTGCATGCCTTACCCATGCAAATTAAAAATACAAGTCGTCCATAATTGTATGTAATTCCCTGCAGAGTCAACTTATTGCACCATTCTCAAGCTCTTTTGAAATGTCTACTAATTAATTCAAACCTAAATTACCACGTTTCTTAACTCGTACTTCGCCAAACTCCGCAAATAACTCCACCGTTTGCTCTTACACCTTACAGCTACACGCGTTAAGCCAACAATACATTCGTAAACCTGCCTCGCCAGTCGTGATATAAATTGGTTAATCACCTCGACCTCGGGAATATGTTATTTAGATCCTTCGGTCTGATCTCGGGATATAACCTATACTTATTTCATCATTGAGACGGTTTTCTTCGATGTACCTCGGGCTGCATGTACCATACAGCCCTATGAATATTGTAGAGCCCTAATATACATAATATACAGCCCTACTGTATATTGCTAAAAGCCTCGGTTTTCGTGGTAATTAGCTCTTACTAATAATTATATGAAAACTCATAGTCAATGTAGAAATTACTTTAAATAAAAAATGCCAATCATTAACATCTTATATGTGAACAGTGAAAGTGTTTTGGGAAATACGCACGTAGTGTAGGACTAAAAGTGCAGTTCATCGAAGTAAACCTATGCCAATTTTAACCTAAATTTGACAACAATCTTTCAAACACCAAAAATATAACAAAAAAGACTCGGCAAAATCGTTTAAAATAATATTAAAGAAAACGTTTTTGATTGAAATATTTAGAAATCTTCCGTAATCAGGACCTGGGACGGTTTGTGCCGAGGTGAATGGAACAATTATAGAATGCCAGTCCACTTTTGAAACCGCATTGAAAGGCAGAAATACAAGCCAGGTTGCTCTAAAATATCTTTAGATATTATGTCGAAGGTCTATATTGTGTGTATTTGTTGATTGTTGTCAAATTGAAAGGGGTATTTTAAGGAACGAAGCAATTGTATATGATGAAGTTGCCATAGTATGACCGCCGGGCTGAAATCTCAACCCGGGCTGAAATTTCTCCATGTAATCAGCCCTTAACTGAAGTTTGACTTTCAGTGGATTTCAATCAGAACAAAGTGAAAATATATAAATCAGACAGAAATCGTAATCTTGTTATCAAGAAATCAATGTCGTGTAGATATATTTGGAAAGGATATCGATCACAAAACGCATCATTCTTTACATTATCATGACCTAAATAGCTCCAACACTGCAATGCAAGCATTGTCGTTCATCGCCTCTAGATATATAGATACGGTTGAATAACGGTTATCTTCACAATACATACAGAATAGCAATAGTAAAACTACTGAAGATATAAAAATTCTAAATTCTAAACTCTAGACTAAAATATAAACTAAAAAGTTGGCAGCATTGTACATCATTTAAAAACTAACATTTGACAGCGCTGTACGAGACTGTTCTTGAACAAGTAGGACTGTACTTACGTAAAGTGCCCAGAGTCCAATAGTTGCACCCACGTGATTACCGACCATACTTATTGAAACAACGCCACAAATTACGGCAACTACAACAAGGATTAACTCAGTGATCCCGATTCCAACTGAAGATTGGCCCGTACATTCAGTCACAACCATCTTAAACTCGTGGTTGGTGAAAATCGTACAGGAATTCAAGGAGCGGTCTTTCGAAGAGATGTAGAGAATGTGTTTGCTCTTTTGGGTGGAATAAGTTTAATATCTAACGGAAGCAAAACGTTTGGAAAGAAGCGATTCGATTGGTCCAATTATAAACACGCGAGCTCTACTCACCCAATCACGGTTCTATTTTATGCCAGATCGGATTTTCAAATGCAAATGATTGGAGGAGATAAAATCCACTGGTCGAGAGGCATTAACTGCAGGCCCCTATGGAAATTTGAGGGAATTAAGCCATCCAAAGGGGCTTCATTAAGTCATTTGTTATATAGCAAAAATTCAAAGTGCTGTTTAACTAGAAATACGAATTCGCAATAATCCCCTCGCCCGCCTTTTCTACCACTACCCCGGCCACCACACCGCTAGAGTTTCTTTTCCCTGCATACATGGTCCCCAGTGCCCAGACCGCGTCTGTCGATAACAAATCCTTAAAAGCCGGTTCGTCGTATGAAAAACAAAAATTTCAAAAATTTCGTTCAAAGATTTCGAACGCTGCCGAGAGCCAATATTTACTCGATTTCAATTCTGAATACAGTTTTGGAATTACGGAGTCTACATACATAACGTACGTGTCTCTTATATTACGATAACGTGCATACCCTTCGTAAAAACGGTTTATGTACTTAGAAATTATTCGGCAATCAGCCAGCCGGCCCAACCGCCTCGTCGTATATATAGTCATGCACGTTAGTCCATCCGTGTCTGCGTCCGTGCCAAATGATAAGGTCAGCGTTAAGATAAGGTCAATATTATCAAATGATAAGGTCAGCGTTAAGATGATCAATTTTCAATGTGTTTAGCATTGAACCAGACCCACACGATAACAAGCTTTTTCTCGAGCTTTCACTTTGTAGTGGAGCAGGCCACGATAACGGGTCATGATATGTAAACTCTAAGATGAATTACATATTATTATTCAAAATTCAGAAATATATTGTTTTCAAAATATGCAGATGATTATAATTTAGCATAGCATGACCAAATGCCATGGCCAGCCGCCAACTGATAGCTCAGAGACCCAGGAGCGATTATAGAACTGTATCCGTCAACTTTTTAACTTAAATTTACTGACATAAATCAAGAATGTGAAATCGTATTTATTAATAACTTTTAGCTAAACCTAGAGTAATGTAATTTTAAAGAACGAAGCAATTCTAGTATGACAATTTCCAACAATGACACGGTTTATAATGACCATTTAATAGTAAGCGTTATACTGGTATTCTAGCCGCTCTTAGAAATTTAGCACTGTATACTGCTTCGTTCTTTAAAAAATCCCGTTTATTTTTATTCTGGAGTTCTCCAATTTATGAATTAAACCTATTATATATAGATAAAATAAACGGGATTTTTAAAGAACGAGCCAGTTCTATACAGTGCTAACTAAAATTTACTCATGCAAATTTCTGTGTCCGGTACACGAAGTAAGATCTATCTCTTACTTCATTCTAGAAGACTTAATATTATCGAATACTTCTAGCTCACTTTTTAATTTCTGGCTTTCGCTTTCCCTTCTTTCCATACTGGTGTGTCTTAGAATGGTTTCTATTCTTATATAGGTTTCAGGCACAATTGCTCCCTGATTCTGTTTTACTTCAGTGTTTACGTTTCTAAATATAAATCGTCGCTTGACTTGACACTTTGCGTTTCGATCAACATTTCTAAAATCACCCACTGTTCCTTGCATTTGAGGGACTAACTGTTGTGATCAATGGCTTATAGATTTACAACAATTTCACAAGATTTGAATAGGTTATATTTGCTTTTATTTGGCATATCACTCATAAATGAATTGCAGTACATGGTTTACAATATGGAGCAACTGGCAAACTCGGACCGTGCGCTCAGGAACGCTTATGTCCCCTTCTGTGCTCGCATACTCATATTCTGTGCTCATACTGTACTCGACTTTTCCTTTTGTCTTTTCTAAATATTAGTTCCACGCGATATCTCACATAACAAAGGAAAATTTTATTTTCCGCCTAGTGGAGATTCGACGCTTAGGGCGGTTTTCCACTAGGCGAATATGTTCGCGCGAAGCGAATTTCTATATTCATAATATTTTTAATTATTAGTTCCAGCTGAGAGACAACCATACTGTAGTTGGGACAAAGAGTGTTCATTTGACTATTCTATGACAATAAGCCAGTGCGTTGGATAAATCTTATTTCAATTCATAATATCAGACTGGGGAATTCAGTATAACGAATTTGCAAGTGTAAATAGAAATGCAAATGTCTATTGTGGTTTTAGGCTGATGTTATGAATTAAAATAAGTTTTATCCCGACGCAGAACACGTCATTTTGTCGCGCAGTGGCATTACGAACTGGCCTATTAGATAAATTTACCCAAGAGTATTGCATAATATGTGGTGATTTCAAAATTGGCTGGCTATCAGATGAAGGTCAGAAACAGCAGATAGTTAAAATATTTGGTCCCTCATATCAGCAAAAGTTGCATCTACCTTCCTACAACCGATAATGGATCACTTCTGGATCATCTGTACACCAATATTGAATACGAATACGTTACAAGTGGAATATATGAATCATATTTTTCAGACCACAAACCGGTATGGTGTGCCTTAAAATAGATGAGACATGTATATACATATAATACATACATCATAATGTTCGCTTCATAATTAATATGCCTACTACCAAACGTAATTTTAGACTACAATGTCATCTTCAGGGTACAAATTATCCATTAACTAACCTTCGCGACATGCAGCTGAGTGAATAATCAAACTAAACCTTAATTGTTTAAACAACCTGTTAACAAACATCTTTTGTATACTATAATAAAATTGTCGTATATTATGTAATAACTGAAGATTGCTGGTAGCATATAGGAATAACGAGACCATTGGTTGCGTTATAAAACAACCAATGGCTATGGTTATAAGCAAGCTTATAAGCGACCTTTAGGTCTTTGTCACCTATCCCTCGTTTTGAACGTTATCTCGATCAATATTTAACCGTTTTCAATTGTGAAAACAGATTTGGAATTGGCGAGTGTAAATACATAACACGCGTACACGTACCTATTATAATATATATATATATATATATATATATATATATATATATATATATATATATATATATATATATATATATATATATATATATATATATATATATATATATATATATATATATATATATATATATATATATATATATATATATATATATATATATATATATATATATATATATATATATATATATATATATATATATATATATATATATATATATATATATATATATATATATATATATATATATACATATATATATATATATATATATATATATATATATATATATATATATATATATTATATATTATATATTATATATATATATATATATATATATATATATATATATATATATATATATATATATATATATATATATATATATATATATATATATATATATATATATATATATTATATATTATATATTATATATTATATATATATATATATATATATATATATATATTATATATATATATATATATATATATATATATATATATATATATATATATATATATATATATATATATATATATATATATATATATATATATATATATATATATATATATATATATATATATATATATATATATATATATATATATATATATCATTATATATCGCTAAATCGTAGGATACCCGTCCACTTTATACACAAATATCCAGCATATATCAATAGACGTGTATACATATACACAAATTACACACAATAAACTGTATACGTTATCTCGATCAATATTTAACCAATTTCAATTCTGAAAACAGATTTGGAATTAACGAGTCTAAATACATAACACACGTACCTGTTATTTTACGCAAATGTGTATACCCTTCGTAAAAACCTCTTTATGTACAGTAGTTCTTGTGATCAAAAATCGATAATGGCCGCTAGAATTTCTCTGCTCAAATATGGTCCGACTCAAATGGATCACCCAAAACGACCTTTTTAACTTCCTTATAAGGATCGAGTTGGTCCTACCATGTGTGGCTTATATATATATGTATATATATATATATACGAACTTTTCGTGAGAAATGGATCCCTGCCACCGCGAGATTATCACCCTCGCTTGCGAGGGGATAAACGAGCAGCAGTATTTTATCAGGTTTAAATCACGAGGGCGTAGCCGGGGGAATTTTAGATCTGATAAAAGACGTGCTGCGAGTTTTTTAAACGGCTTCAAAAACGACCAATTTGATAAGTTCATTGGCGTAGTAATTTTGAAAATCAATGTTGCCTAAGCCGAGAAAATAAAAGATAAAGTTTATATAAATCAGGACGAACCTTTATCACATATAGAACCTACGACACGCGGTAGTGATTTCGTTTGTCTTTTCCTCATGAAATATTAATGAGTTTTTGAAGTACAGGGTGTATAAAAAAAACACGAGACCTTTAGAAATTAACCTATTGTTGTTAAGCACAATATTTTATGCTCCTTGGAATTTAAAATAGCTTCTAATCGTATGAAGGAGCATAACTGCATAACAAATTGTCAAATTACTAATTAGTCATATCATCAGTTCGAATAAAAATGGTTCAACTGACCACAGAGCAACGAGTTTTTACTGTTTTACATTATACCGAGACTCAATGTACTTTGAGTAGCACAATTCCCAGGAGCATAAAATATTGTGCTTAACAACAATAGGTTAATTTCTAAAGGTCTTATACACCCTGTACAGCGGAAAAGACAGACATTTGCCAACGTAGAGAATTGGGAAACGCGTGATGCTTTTACAAGGTAAAAATACTTTTTGCGATGCTAGTTTATCCAGCAAAATGCGGAAAAAATATCAAGAACGTTTATTTCGAAGATTTACTCGTGGTTTAAGGTTGTGTTACACTGTGCAATATTTCGTGTAACTTGTCTTGACTTGCAAAGTTTCGCTATCTTCGTGTTTGTGACAAGGTACGCATGCTCATCCAGTCACCAAAGAGGAAAGGTTGCAGGTGTTATACTGCGCAACGCTGAAATTAGTTGCTGCAATCATTGCAGAAAGTAGAACTAGATTATAGTTTTTGCAATAATTGCAACAACTTGTGTAGCAACAATTTTCGCCATTGCAACGCATGTTACACTTTGCAATGGTCACCTCGCCATCAGAGGTCACCTCGCTTCCAGAGATCACCTCGCCTCCAGAGATCACCTCGCTACCACATGTCACCTCGCCACCAGAGGTCACCTCGCTACCACATGTCACCTCGCCACCAGAGGTCATCTCGCTAAGGGGAGTTTGGCATTCGTGTACCCATGAACTATTTCACTAAGGGTGTAATTACGTTCAGGACATATGCATGCTACACGGCTTATTTTGACAGTCGACTATAGTAATTATCTCTCGATCACTTGCCGTTCTCTTTTCCCTGGCCTTGACATTGTTAGGCATGACATTGCCTTCACGTTTACTGAGCTCAAATTCGAAATTAAAATTTATCTACGATTTGTCGAATTAAGGCCAAATACGATAAATTATTACTGATATGGATTCTACAAGTTAATATAGTTGAATGCCAAAATGTTTTATGATTTAAAGGGATATGGCAATATAAATTAACTTTGTCTCATTTGAAAGAACTTGTAAAATGGTATAAGAAGACCTTTTACAATTTTTCTGTATCTTTCTTGGTTTTTGAAATATTTCAGATAATTATGACAAAAGACAAGTCTACAATCCGCCATCTTGTTGTAATATTTGACCTAATTAACTAGGAAATTGGTGACATCACAAGCAGGGTAAACCTGATGAAACTACTCGATAGGTGACCGAATTTCTGCGGAAGGCTTTTTAAAATGTTGTGAGCCAATTGAAAATGTAAATAGTGCAACATAATCGAGTTTCTGGCTCATAATGTCGTAAGGTTGGCAAGATAAAAATGTCACTTTACCCTACTTATGACGTCACATGCTTATTGAAAATAATTCCAAGATGGCGGACAGCACGCTGTCTTACGTCAAATTATTTCGAAAACCAAAAAAGATGAGGGAAAATTGTAAAAGGTCTTGTTATACCATTTCACGAGTTCTTTCAAATGAGACAAAGTTAATTTATATTGCCATATCCCTTTAAGTATTGCGTCGATGTTCTATAAATGTTCGAAATTGTTATACTGAGTGTGACGTCAAATCTGTCATAATTTCGTGTCATAATACTCTGCTACTATATTATGTTAAATTTGACATGATTCAAACGTTGATCATATACTTGAACTCTATACTGAGATTTCATAAACTTTTTCACTCAAATCCTCAACCAGTCTATCACACGGAAAGCAGAAAATTAAGCCAAATTCCTGATTTGAGATCACACTTATTAGCATTTCGGACAAACAAACCGTTATAGCACACCTACACAAAGCTAAATTATGAAACATTTTACCATTCAACTGTTCACTTCATGTAGAATATATATCAGTAATATTGTATTTGGGGCTATAGGTAATTTAACGTTTAGGGGAATTCTACTCAGTGTAGAAATACAAATGAAATATCTAAAAAGGTTGGTGTACTGCCGAAATAATAATAATAATAATAATAATAAAGACGTATTAGGAGCATTATACAATAGTCTCAATGCTCTTACAACAATATATATATTCTTAAAGTTACTTTTAAAACTAATTACAGTTTCATTATAAGATAATGCCTACTACATATATTAACACTAGGAACAATAACTATTAATTTTAAAAAAGAAAAGTCTTAACTGCAGACTTAAAATTACTTAACATTTCAAAGCTTCTAATTTCCTGTGGTAATGAATTCCACAGTTTTGGTGCTGCAACCGAGAATGCTCTGTCTCCATGAGTCACCGTTTTGGATTTTGGCTCGAGTAGCAGATTTTGGTCAGATGATCTCAAAGTACGAGTAGGTTTATATTTAGTTAGCAAATCAGTGATATAAACAGGCGCCTGGCCATGCAAAGCCTTGAAAGTAATTATTAGTATCTTAAAAACAATCCGTGATTTCACCGGCAACCAGTGAAGATTACGTAGCGCAGGGGAGATATGCTCCGATTTTTTAACCCCCGCAACAAGTCTAGCAGCTGTATTTTGAATTCGCTGTAACTTGCTCAATTCAGTATCTGGTAAGCCATATAGGATGCTATTACAGCTGTCAAGTTTTGATGTTATAAACAATAGTGTGTAAGTTGTCTAACGTTTCGAGCGAAGGGACAAAGGACCTTCGCTCAAAACGTTTGACAACTTACACACTATTTCGGCATACGCCTATTGACTGTAATGTTCCAAAGGTGCATATTCATTCCACCAAAGGGTAAAGGTTGTTTTCCGTGAAACGTGTGTTTCTCTTGAAAGTTATGTGTTCATCTAAAGTGTGTTTTCTTTCAAAGCCGATGTGTTTTCCTCTAATAGTGTATTTTCTTTGAAAGGTGTGTTATTAGAATAACACACTTTGTATACCAAAGGTGTATAAACTGGGGAAAAGGTGTGTTTTTCATGTTGTGTTTCTTAACACAACGCTATAGTACCTAACTCACACAGTGTGTTAATTACCACACATCAATGTGTTATTTAACACAAAGGCGAATTATTAATTGAAACCCTTTGCAGATAATGTGCTGCCATAACACACCAGACCTAACGTGTAATGTGACACTCCTTTTCATGTGTGTTATCTAACACATCCATTTTTAAGAGTGTGTAATGGCCAAACAAGACAGTTACTATTTCTGCATGTGTCTTTATTTGATATAGGCTGCTGTAAGTGCTGTTCCCCGTGTAAAACGAGCTCAGACAATGTAGTAAAATCGCTTCGTAGTAATTCCCAAGAAGAGGTGTATTTGATATAAAATCTGCTGTAGTGACATATTCTCGTCATAATATTGTAGTCTGGAATATAGACCCCGTTACTTTTTAATTAACTGAATTTTCATTAAAGCTATATATTAAATGTGCATTAAAGCTTGGTTATTTCAATATAGTAAATTGCTACTCAAGCTTTTAACCCAAGATCGGAAGGTTGCCGTTTCGATTCCCGTATGGGGCAAATAACACTTTTCTAATTTTGCTTTAAAAGCTTGAATAGCAAACAATTTACTGTATTGAAATAACCAAGCTGCAAGTCACATTTAATATATTCTAATAAAAAATATGAAGACATATCGAGAATGCTGATTTAGCAGTACGTATACTATGAAGTAACTAAGCTGCATAAAGATTTAAAGTGTTTATGAAACGAAATTTTCGACCCCTGTTTTATTTGATATTCTTATAGTTTTTGACGCGCTGAATAACGTGGTGTGATTCATTTTTTTCTCCGGGTTTTAGAAAGTAGTTTATTTTTCGTCTGAAAGTGACATTTTGAGTAACAAGACGTCCGGGGAAACCGAATTAGTTGCGGTTTGACGTCACTGGTTAGAGTCGTCTGGAGATTCTTGTAGTATTTTACTATGGTTTATTTATATGATTCGTCATAATCAGCTTGAAACTGCGTTTTTCGGATGCGAATAGTCGTTCATGCACGTTCAGTAATCATACAGTTTGTATGCTTTGTTTAATATGATTCTACTTGTCGTATTTCAAACATTGAGAGGCATAAGAGCAACTCGGACAGACGCATATGTCGGATGAACTGTGCTTGTGGCAGCTTTCATGAGACTCAAATACAGTGTGAAAGTAAAACAAAATCCCTTGGTATGCCTGAATATATTATATTATATTTTATTTAGATATCCAAAACAGAAATATAACTACCTATATTCAAGAGAACTGCATAAATTTCATACTGTTGTTGTAAATGCAAGACATCAACAATGACAACAGGCAACATGCAATTCAAGGCAATTAACTGACCCATTCATCGATAAACAAATATTTATAATATGTTTCACGAAGGGTACATGTTTCTTATTTCTGTGTGTTTCTTGCTAACTATATTTGATACTGTATCACATTGATATTATATTCGACAATTATGTCAGTTCGGTACTGTTCAGCCGCGCGTTCAGCCGTTCATTCTAAGCAATATGTGGACATCACAGTAGTTATTTGCGTTACCGAGTGCCGGCTTACTACACTAGTAATTCACATCACAGACCGCGTCATATTCTTGATGTATAAACCCGATTTGTTGGCAAACAGAAAACAATGCGAAGTGATATCTATTTATTTTATAGGCTGACAATTATTTAAGTTTGGATGTTTGCTTCGCATCATGTTTCAATCAACTGTGCGTCGGCACAAATGACTAGCTACGGTTTAAAGCTATACACGACCCATGCAATCGTTTTGAATTTAGTAGTTAATGATATTTTATTATCTAAGTCCTTTAGATCCACGAAAAAAGCTACCTTGTGCGTGTTAATCGGATGGCTGCACGTTTACTATCAGCGCACAGCTGACTTTATACGCGGAGATGTATCTACACAGGTTCAAGTTTTAAACCACATACATTCACGCGGTATCGAATAGAAATGAACCACTTGTGTTACCAACGTTTCTGTAAATATACATCAAGTCCAGTCGGTATCAACAGCTCAAAAGAAAACACGTGAAAATCCGATGATTTATCCACGGAACATAATTCAATATATTCAATGGCGTACACAGCTCGACGCACCACTTCACTTTCTTTGTGCATATTTAATTTACTATTTTGTTGTTAATGAGCAGTGAATTTCGTCCTCTTGATTTAACAGCAAGACTTGCGATTTTCTTTAGACACTTCTGACTTTCTTTAGCATATATTATCGATACGTTTTATTTTCACTGCCGTGGTTCTGCTATGCTTGTTTATGTTCCTTGACACGCCGAGTACAACCAGTGACGTCACAAGGCTTGTTTTGGCCGCGCGATGAACCGGACGTCTACTCGATAAAAGGTCGATAAAACTACTTTGCAAAGTCGTAGAACAAAAATAAACAGCACTACGATAATCAGCGAAGCACGAACTATAAGAATATCAAATAAAATCGAGGTCGAAAATTTCGTTTCATAAACACTTTAATGTAAATTCAGTTATTATATTAAAGCAGTTTTAATATGACTCACAAAAACGTTGATTTCCGTTTCGAGTATCATGTTGAGGGGTTAATTGAGTTGAGAGGTTAATAACCAATATTAAACTTTTTAAATCACTTAAGAATATTAACACATATAAAAACAAAGTTAACCTATAGCTAACTTGTGGATGCGATGATAATCTATTTTTCTCACAAGAACTCTAAACTTCCTTTCACATACTGTGGTGTGAGTATAATATGTAGAGGCCGCAAGAAGCGTACTTTATCCGATCCGCTTAAAAACGTTCTAAAAAATGCAGATCGTTGTGCATTAATAGACAGATAGATAGAGGATATTACATGACCGTGCGAAGATACGAATTATATTTTCGAGTGTTGTCAATATCTCTCACGAGTGAGCGAAGCGAACGAGTGAGAGATATTGACAACACGAGAAAATATAATTCGTATCTTTAAGCGGTCATGTAATGTTCTGTTTATTATATTGATATCGATTAATGAACGAAACCACACGTAAAACAGACCAACGTTTTAACAAATTTTAATTCGCAAGCAAACTCAAGAAAGGCATATTACAGTGTAAGCATAAAACTATAAAACCATCACAAGAAAAATATCAAGGTACATATCTAATTCAGAATAAAAACAGTTCCAACACAACTGATATGTCTATGAAAGCGATTCCTGACTGCTGTCGCTTTCAATAGTAAGTCGCCTGTACTTTCGTTTAGAACCACAGTCTGGACTTTGCATTGTGTTTTTCGTAGTTGTCAAGTTGATGTTGAAGACTCCACCAGTTATATGGTTTCCTTGAAACATCGCTTGTAACTTGTTCTCGTTAAACGAGTTTAGGTCAACAGAAGACGTGGAGGTACTGGACGCCGATTGGGAATGAACGGGAACAGACAATGCTGTTGTTTTTGTTGTTGTGCTAATGTCGGCGCCGGTGCTCGTCGACGTAGAAGACGAAAGAATATGTGAAATGTTTTCCATTTGTTTCTCACGAAGCGAGCTGTAATTGTTAATCGATTGTAAGTTTTTGTGTCCCGTTATTTGAATAATCTGGTTAGGTGGAACGCCACTATCCTGCAGCTTTTGAACTAAGGTTTTTCTTCCACTGTGGTTTGTTTTGGTGGGAATCCTGGCAGCCTGTGTCATTTTCTTCATGATACTGTTTAACATCTTTATTCCCATAGGCTGAGCTTTATACCAATTTGCTTCCTTATCCTTCGGTATACCAGCTGTTTTGTAGTAATTTACAGACAGGTAGAAGGGAGAATCTGCTTCTAACATTGTTGGCGGCCGTTTTTCCTTGTAAACCTTGTAAACATGCACCGGGTCACGTTCAGGACATGTTGTAGTTTTATTGGCATACATTCGCGGTTTAACCGATCGTTGGTTGCGTGGGTCTTCCCCTGTTCTATAGTCTTTGTCTGTCGTTCAAAATATTCCAGGTATTCTTTTCCATCGAAGGTAGTTTTCAAAACAATATCGCCCCAACGAAGCTGTTTTTGTTCTTTGCATCCTCGCAGCCCAAAGTGAATCATATTGTTCAGCCATACTGTGTTCTGCAGAGACTGTGCTGAACTTATTCCCAGGATTTCTTTCTCAAATAAAATGTCGACTTCCTCATCAGTAAGAGCGGATGTTGCGTTTGGTTTGTTTCCATGACCGTGTCGTTTGAGTTCCTTTTGTTTCGCTTTAAGAGCATCTCTGGTTCTTTTAAATTCGACGTCTTTGAAAATGGATTTGCCGTAAAAGACTTTACTCAAATGGCGTTCAACGCTTGAAAGTATTGCACGAAGCGATGAAGGCTCGTACTCTTTTCCCAACTTGGTTCTAGCTGCTACGCAAATTGACTCAGGTAACTATTTAAATCCTTAGGAGGTATCTTCTCTATGTCTCTCGCTTCGTTGTGCTCTCTCTCCAGAAATGTCTTTACAATGTTTATGTCGTACAATGTCTTTTTCTTTGTGTTTTCGTTCTCTTCATCATTACTTAATTTGTCTACATCACTTTCAGTAACTGAAAGAAATCTAATTTGAGCTTTTCGTGCGTTGAAATCGTTTTCAAGGTCTGTTATTTCCTCTGCAAAAACACTTTCGGAAGCCATTGTAGACTTGTAGTTGAAAGACAAGAAAAGAAAGCCATTTCAATTATGTCGTTTAGGCTTCCCGGCGGCAAAATGCAAAGATCTCATTGGTTGATTTGGCGTTGACGCCATCGATATCTTCACATGTGAAGATATGATTTATATCTTCACATGTGAAGATATCATTTTTATGCGACAGAGAAAAACTGGTATTTCATCGATATCTATATAATAAGGAGTATTATTCTGAGTTAAGTGGCCTAGAGACCGATCAAAGACAGCTATTTAAGACAATATAACCAAAGGTCGGACCGTTAGACAATATCCTATATACTTGTGATTCCAACGAGCAGCTGGCAAATAAATTCGCTGACTACTTTGACAGGAACATAGGTATGATCAGAAGCGATTTGGCCTCCAGGAGTTTAGACCTACATAATCCATTTCCTGATTCTGACCAACAGCAATGTGAGATGCAACTTCGACAGTTTACTCCTGTAACTGATGCTGAGCTGGCAAGACTTATTGGTAAAATTTCTAAAACATCTTGCATTCTTAATCCCATTCCTGCCTCGGTCCTAAAGTGTTGCTTTGGCAACCTACTTCCTGTGATTACAAAGATGGTGAATTTGTCGTCGGCAAATTCTGTTCTATCACCAACCTTAAAATCTACTTAATTGAACCCGCGCCTCAAGAAAGCTCAGTTGTGCTGTGAAGAGTTCAGTAGCTTTCGGCCCATTTCCAACTGAACATTTGTTTCTCAGTGTATTGAAAAAGTTGTTGCTTCACAAACATAATGTCGTCACGTCAAGGACAATAGCATGGGTGAAATACTCCAATCAGCATACAAACAATACCATAGTACTGAGACCGCCTTAGTTAAAGTGCAAGATGACATTTTACGCGCTTTGGATAATAACTGCTCAGTCATTATTTTGCTGCTAGACCTGTCAGCGGCGTTTGATACCGTGGACCATGATATACTTCTTGCCCGTCTTTCGCAGAGATTTAGAATTGTTGATAGTGCGTTAGAGTGGTTAAGATCTTATCTCACCGATCGTCAACAAGTTGTTTATGTTTCTGGTACTCACTCATCTGGGCGTCCACTTCGTTGTGGGGTTCCTCAGGGTAGTGTCCTTGGACCTATCCTTTTTGTTATATACATCACCCCTTGGAGATATCATGAAGAAGCACAATGTTAATTTTCATCTGTATGTAGATGATGCTCAATTATACGTCACTTTTAAATCATCTATCGAGGGGCAAGTTGATCAAGAAAGATCGATCAGATTGGAGAAATGTGTTCAAGATATTGAAACTTGGATGACAATAAATAAATTGAAATTAAGCAGAACTACTTGTTCAGAACTACTTGTTCTAAATGCGAGCCATCGACCTCAGCCTTTACTGGACTCTATCCTAGTTTGTGATGAAATCATTAATCCCTCATCTATATAAGGCTAGAAACATTGGTGTTATTTATGATACTTCATTGTCAATGGAACAACATGTAATTAGTATATGTAAATCAGCTTTTTACTATCTTAGAAATATCGGTCGTATAAGGAAGCATATACGTTTTCAAATAGCAGAAACTCTGATGCACGCGTTTGTTACTTCAAGGCTCGATTTTTGCAACTCCCTTCTATACGGACTACCAAAATATGTTATTAAGAGCTGACTATAGAGTGTGCAGAATGCAGCAGCAAGAATAGTTAAGTAGGAAATCAGAACATATCACGCCCATTTTATATAGTTCGGAATCTATACAATTGACCTCACAATTGAAGAACGTATTGTTTTTCAAATAATTTTATTGACATTTAAATCGCTTTATGGTTGGCACCTCTGTATATTTCCAATTTAGTTAATTTATATATACCTATAGGCGTTGTTTAAGATCTGCTACGAGCAAAAGGCTGGTTCAAGTACCATAACTTACGCACTCATGGCTATAGGACATTTTCAAGTGCCGCCCCCAACTTGAACGATCTTCCTCAAGACATTAGAAAATGTACAACACTTTAAGAGTAAAGTTAAAACTCATCTTTTTAGGAAAACATTTTAAAATTAAATTGATGTTTAGATTTTTCGATTAAATGATATTGTATATAAGTGTATTTTAAACCAATGTAAAGCGCCATTGGACAGCAATGGAAATGGCGCTATATAAAAACTATTATATTATTATTATTATTATTATTATTATTATTATTATTATTATTATTATTATACCGCTAAGCGGGACCACATGAACAGACGCCAAGAAAAAAATGCTCAAGTTGCTCGTGAGGTTGTCGCTTTGTTAAGAATGAACTACAGGGACAATTTTAAATTAATTTATTTATTTTTATAATTTGGATACCAATTATATTCGCTGTGATATCACTAATCCGATAATCACGAATTTCGTTGTCACGGTTACGCAACTAATCGAGCGAAATTACGCCAATTTTTGTTCAGAATTTAAAGAGGATTCAAAAAAGATCGGTTTCGAATAAAAATTTAAAAAGTGCTGAAATGATTACAAAGAAAAATCGTAAAAATGGAAAAAGTGCGCTTCCGCAGGATATAAACTAAAATAATCCCGCTAAATTCTGCCAATTGAATTTTATTATATTACGACGACCACGACGACGACGACAACAACAACAACCCTCTTGAGCATAACAAACCTGATATTGTTGTGCTGGATATGGCACTAGAGACACTAGAGTAAACAGCAACGAAAAGGAGAACATTGAAAATTACCAGGATTTGAAACGGGAGATTACACGAATTTGGAAGTGCAAAACCGTAAAAGTCGTACCCATCATAATTGGTGCGTTGGGTGGGTGATTGAGATGTCAAACTTGTTAGAATTGTTGCAGAGGGCATGTTTACTGGGTTCAGCTAGGATTTTAAGGAAAGTTTTAGATACATATAAGAGATCATAAGAGTGATTGGAAGTATGTTATGCCAAGGCATCCAAGGCCACGGGAAGTAGTTTAATGCCTCATTTAAGACACCAGCGTTACGATAGTTTGATGTGATTAACAATTAAATAATAATAATAATAATAATAATAACAATAACAAGAAAAAAAGAAAAAAAAGAGAGAAAAAAAAAGGTAAGATAAAGAAAAAAAAAGAATAAAAAAGAATAACTAAAGACCCCTTATGTATGAGTTGCGGATTCAAAACGAAGGATGGCACATTGAGTTATTTCCACTGGTCATTGGATGTTTTGGGAAGGTGCACAACCTAAAGGGTTCATTGTCCAAATTCATAATCAAAGAAAGACTAGAGTGTGATACTGTTTGAAGGAGAATCAACAGTGCGAAAAATAAGGAGTGGACTATTGTCGTGAACTTTTGTGTATATCAGTAAATTACAGTGAACACATGGTGATTAACTGTAGTACGTTTTGGCCGGTAACCACCTGGTCCGGTTAAATTAAAACAATAACTAAGACGTTTTAGGCGATAAATAAGTACCTAAAATGAACAGGTTTTCTGATTGGCTACACGGACCAAAAGTGGTTAGGGTTAGTTATTGGTTTCTTTCTGGTCGATGCTATTGTGTTATTGTTTTAATGAACCAATGACAAAACTTGTTCATATAGGTACGTGGCGACCCGTTTTAGAAGAATTACACAATAGTCTCAATGTTCATACAATACATTCGTAAAACAATTCATCAAAACTACTACATGTATAATCAATAAAACTATGATACCTAGCTACAACAAGACAGAACAAGTCTTAAGTGCTGACTTAAAACTTTAGCGCATCAAATTATCAAAAATATTGTTTTTATATTCCCAATAAATCTAAGGTAGATGCCAGCTTTAATGTCCACTATTCATGTTTATTCAACACTACATTCTACACGCAGATCCTCTCTGAATAGCAGATCGAAAATATTCTTGTGGATCCTTCCTTATTTCTTCATATTTTTTGGAAACAATCAAAACATGCGATTCCTTGAACTGCTCAACCAAGTTGACGTTATTAAGAAAATAATGAGGAAAGCTCTTCTTACTTACGAAAGACACCAGTTTCTCAAAGGCACCAAAAAACCGTTCTTGTAGTTTCGATGCGTGCCAATCTTCTCCTTTTGGATACCTTTCGCTCTCCCAGAAAATCAAGGTCTTGATGTGATACGAACTCAACGGCACGTTCTTCAGTTGTGGGTCATTCGCAACGATCGACTTCAGAATTTGTAAAACTCTTTTACGATCGGAGTTAGCGCTGCCGGAATCTATATTTTTCATGATGGTCTTTTCGCCTTCGGAACACGAAAACCTCCATAGATACTTTTTGTCTTCACCTGTATACGCTAGTGGCGGTTGCTTGGCGACTACATGGCATCCGCCTTGGTGAACCTGAGTGATTAATTCTGGACTTGGCCAACCTAAGCAAAAACGATATCAATGGATAAAGGAAGTTAGCCTGACCTATCGACATCACAATGGATGACAATTATATGACAATTATTTTGTAATTTGATCTATTTACATCAACTAATTTACAAATGTATTTGCATTCATTTTGTAATGACCTCGGTACGCACGCTAACAAAGGTGATCAGGTATAACAAACATATAAAACCGTGTATAACAAGGACAAAATTGGACAGTGAAAGTATTAAGTTCGGGAAAAATCTGGCCTGGGAAAGCATATTTTTTTGTATTTTGTATCGAGATTGAGGTTTTCAGATACCAATCTGGAAAGAAAAAAAGCGAGTATACCTTGTGAGATTTGACGTCTGAAAGATGGAAC
This sequence comes from Chrysogorgia sp. JL179-B06, assembly GCA_035772405.1. NCBI lineage: Eukaryota > Metazoa > Cnidaria > Anthozoa > Scleralcyonacea > Chrysogorgiidae > Chrysogorgia > Chrysogorgia sp. JL179-B06. Next base: position 677,585 of record JAYKKM010000410.1, on the reverse strand, counting down.
CTAGATGTATATACCAACATCTGTAGCTTTTTAAATAACCTTTTAAATTTAATTTGTCACAGCATATATATATATATATATATATATATATATATATATATATATATATAATATATATATATATATATATATATATATATATATATATATATATATATATATATATATATATATATATATATATATATATATATATATATATATATGGGGGTTATATATCGGGGTTAAGTAAAGTTATAGATTCGGCTTGGCCTGTTTTGCATGCATCGGAGAGCATGAGACAGATCTTCGGGGAGAAGCCGATGGTGGCTTTTAGAAGACCGAGAAATTTAAAAGATGCTATGGTAAGATCTAAAGTTAAGCGAGAGAATAATTTGGATAAGGGTATGAAGAAATGTGGTAAATCACGGTGTCAAATATGTAAATTTGTGAAAGAAGGATGTACGTTTGACGGCGAAGATCGTTCTTTTGTCATCAACTTTACATTTGATTGTGATTCTAAAGGAGTTATTTATCTAATTATTTGTAAAAAATGCTGTAAAGTATATGTAGGAAGTACTATAACGTCATTCAGGCAGCGATTTAATAACCATAAAAGTAGTGCAACGAGGTATGGTAAAGGTCAGAGGGGAATTCCTGGGGAACATTTATACTCGCATTTCTTTAGCGATGGACACGAAGGAGTTAATGATATGACAGTGATAATAATTGACAAAACGGATGTTAGGGAACCAACCAGAAGAGAAGCTTTCTGGGCTTATAAACTTAATTCATTTGTCCCTAGGGGACTGAATATTAGGGATTTTACTTGATTTGACTTTGTAATTAGCTTTTTTATGTTATATAATGCTCGAACTCTCCGTAAACTCGTGTATCTTGACAAAGGGGCAGAGCCCCCAAAACGTAGATTAAAGTTTTTAAAAGTTATCTTGATCAATTTATATATATATATATATATATATATATATATAATATATATATATATATATATATATATATATATATATATATATATATATATATATATATATATATATATATATATATATATATATATATATTCGTAGTAATTGGCTTTGTTGTAGCGGATACCCGGCCATCTTAGGGGCTGTTTATATGAACCGGGATAGCCCGGTTAGCCGCGTCTCTCAGACAAATCATTTGTAAAATTTGTTTACGTTTATATGAGGATGAGAGGAGGGCAAACCCTCCTTGAACTTTTCCATGTAAACGCTCTCAAGAGGGCTGGTCCTGCTAGGAGCATGGAAAATTTAAGCGAGGCATTGTTTGTTTTCGTTGAAACAAATTAAACAACTTGTTTCTGTTCATCTCATTAATTTTTGAAAGTAATAAAATGTACAGTAATACTGGAAAATTAAAACGAAAAACATGGATACTTGCAGAGCAATCATGAGGAGCTTTTGCCTGTTCGCCATTTCTCCGTCTACGTTATTATTACAACAATCTAGCTTTTACCAGATAAACTGGGTGTCCTGGACTATGATTAATAGTATTACATAAAAATCCTATTAAATATCAATAATTATAAACAAAAACTAAAATAATACAATTTTAAAAAATGTCTGCTAATCTAGATTTAAAAAGTAAAAGCGATGAGATATGCTTAATATAATTTGGTAAGCTATTAAAATCAGTAGCACCTTTATAATACACACTCTTTCTTGCTACCTCAGTTGAAATTTTTGGAACGTAACGTAACGAACGTAACGCATTGTTAAAGTCTGACTCACGGACGGACTGGCAAGTTTTATGAGTGACGTAAGAGAGATCGCGCCTCGTGACTCTTGAGTGCATATTTTGATGATCGTCTATTTAAAGGGACACTCCGGCCCAAATACAAATGTAGTTCATATGAAAGATCTTACTGACTTTAGATTATTTCCAAAGTTTCAGCATTCCTATCAATTTAGTTAAGAAGATTTGGCTAGTTGAAGTTGGAGAGTTTGTCCAATTTCGACGCCATTTTGTTTCTCAAATATGACGTCACTGAGTGACGTGATCTTGTAGTATGCCTAAGAAGCTCCTCTACTTTCCTGCATGATGAACTAAATAGTTTATTTCGACTAATTTTCGTCCAAAGACCATTCACAATAACTATCACTATGTGATCGCCATCAAAACAACTCCACTGACGATACAGAATCACTCAATGACGTCATATTTTCAAAACCAATATGGCGTCAAAATCCACAAATTTTCAACTTCAACTAGCAATATCTTCTCAACTAAATTGATAGGAATGCTGAAACTTTGTAAATAAACTAAAGTCAGTAAGATCTTTCATATGAACTGCATTTGTATTTGGGCCGGAGTGTCCCTTTAAGTATAGAACGTGAATCGATTTTTTGAATTATTTGACGCGAGGACAGATTTTCTTGTCAATGTAAGATGACTAATAATAAGATAGTAGCTGTTAAACGATATTTAACACAGCGAGGTGTCATCTCGAGGTGTCATCAATTCGTTTGTGAATAGAATTAAAATTCATCTTACAAACAATAGTTTATTATACTTTTAGGTTTTATCGACGTTTATCAGCGTACATTGTATTTCTCAGAAGATTTGACGGCTTTGACAGCAGGAGCCATGATTCGCGCTGAATGCTGATCAGCATTTCGATCAGAATGGAGATATCAGGCAAATCAAATCAAACGAAGCCACCGTGCTCGTTAAAATCAAACTAAACGAACCCATTGTACTCTTTAAAATCAAACTAAACGTAGCCATTGTGCTGGTTGAAAACAAATACTAACTGTCAACAAACGTACTGAACAGACTGCAGAAAGCCTCTGCACTTGTCAAAATTATAAACATCTAGACAGCTCATTGTCTTGTAGTTGAATTTAAATACTGAACCTTGGCCGTAATATGGGAATTACAATTGAACAATACAGAGCCAGAATTGGTGCACACAATAACTAGTTTGTTAAAACCAATGAGGTTAATACTTCTGGTCGCCAAGGTATATTTTGGAATACATTTTACATTTGTTACAATGTCGAGGTTATTTAATCTATTAAGTGTATTTTATCTGCCAACATTACAACGCCTCGCATGAAGAATATAAAAGTTGGAATCAAGTGATATTGTTTGGTTAGCTCAAATGTTGTGCTATAACGTATTTGTTCCGTTATTGAGAATGGCAAATGTGTTAAAGAAAATCCTGTGCTGATTTTAGCCAAAGCGATGAGAAAATTTAGACTAAATGCTGGTAAACAATGTGTAGCCATGTCTTTGACTGCAATAAACATAATATATACATAATACGATTCCTAAATACAATTTGTCTGCTGGAAATAGCCTTTATACTTACATAAGCCATTTCATTAAAAAAATATTTTATGTTATTGACCAATGTTCCAGAAATTACTTCATTGCATGGTAAACTCTATCATTTACAATATACTGACTCGTTTGCTGGAGATTTGTTTATGACAATTAGCGATGAAATGTTTTCCTTTGCAAACCGCTCTCGATAATCTGTTTTTGGATTCACAATTAAATTATCAACATTGTCTGTTGAAAATTGACTGCAGCACTGTTGCAATTTTTAAAACTAATGAAGGCAAGTTTAAATTGTTTTATTCTTACTCAAGAGATTTACATGGCATTCCACACGCATGTGGGAAATGTGTGATGTTTGTTGTTGAAAGTGTAAATAACCTTGTTATTTACTGATATTTATTCAAAATACTTTACCTCCAAGTATTGCAGTACCCTTTGAAATCAGGGGGTAACTGTTCAGTTAGCAATTTCTGAGATAACTCAAAACAACAGCTTCACACTTACTGAAACGCAAGGCGATCAAAATGAATCTGCTGAAAGTGCAGACTGGATATTCAACTAACATCTGGATATTCAACCAAAATCTTGATATTCAACTAAAATCTGGACACTCAAACAAAATCTTGATATTCAACCAAAATTTGGAAACGCAACATCACAAATCCATACTTATTGCATCAAAACATCAAGGAATCTTTGCGATATTTAAATGGATATTAATAATAGATTTCCTTCAAAGTAACTTATCCAACCAGAGTGAGTCAGTGTGGGAATATTACTACATTAAACCATACCTGAGCTTATAGACGTTTCTTGTACAATTTTAATATTAGTTTTAATATATTAATGATCCTTCCAGTAATACTTGACAAGGAAAGATAAATTGTAACATTCTTCACACACCATTTTTTATTCTGGCAGATCAATTGTCAAGTAAAAAAAGCTGGAATATTACAAAAAATTCAATTAATTTGTTTGATAGATTTTGAACACAATGCTCACTTAAAAGCTTTTAATTATTTATTAAAGTGAGATGTTTGTGAAAATAATGTACAGTACAGTGATATAACAAATGTGTAAAATATTTTGGCCATTTACTGCTTTCGAACTGTTTAATAGGTATAATATCTGCACTCTACCATACAGCAAAATATTATTAAAGTTTATGATTGTTTAATAAAACATGTTTCTGTTATTGATGTTCTGTATTTCGTACCCAAAATGCAAGTTGTCTAGTAACCTCAGAGCAAGTGCTAAAATACTACAATGCCCATCGGTAGTGTAGCATCATGCCCGTATATGCAGTCAATGCATTAGATAAACAATGGGCTATATCACTAATGGGTGTATAGTTTTACCACCAGAAATATGTTTGTTATTAGACAGTTTTTAATGGTTAATATATCTGCACAAGTCCACCAATTTATGTGTAAAGTAATGATTTTCTTTCACCTGAAATCATTATAGCAATCACTTCCAACGATCGAATGTAAAACCAAATATTAATTGTTTCCAGTTTTACTACTGTACATCTGTGCCACGATAATAATTACACCCCATCCCGAAGGTAGACGCATGTACGCACCTATTTTTATTGTTGGCGCCAATTACCAATCGAGAGCTAGAAAATTCTTGCGTAAATGCGAGGTGAAATCCAGCCCTTTTATTGAGGCTAGCCTTACCAAGAAGGCTGGCTAGCCTCCATATATCAACACGACCTTAATATCTCAAGAACGAAGTAAAATATGGAAGAGTTGTAAACGCCATTCTTTCACGTAAGATAATTTATTTTGAACTGAATTTTACAGTGTATAAGAACTTTCAAGTCCCGCATACAATTACCTCTGCGCGGACGGGTTTTCCAGGTAGTAGCTGCCGGCGGCCAGGTTCTTTAATTTAATAGCCAATGTGAGATCAACGTCATATTCATTTTGGCCGATCTTGATATTTAGAGTCACGGCAGGACCATGGGTGGATCGAGTGATGCTTTTACTAAACAAAACAAAATAGAATAGTGAAGATAAAGAAAGTTGACAATACACTATAAGTTTTGTTACTACTGCAGCCTTGTTGGGTTTGCGATTTCTGATCTGCACAATGGACGTCCAAAGGAGGGGTACTGGGGACCATTCTGATTGGGAAACATATAATATATTCTTTGAAATAATTAATATAAAATGTTTCTCAAGATGGGACGGAGAGGCGAGGAGTTATTGCGTATACGTATTTCTAGTTAAGAATATTATCTCCTGATTCAGCGCACTGGTTCGATTCCTGCTTGGGGCACTGAGATAAATTTTCAATTTATCTTAATTGTTGTGGATTATGTAAATCGTCTCTTCGTTAAATATAACGCTGCCGTTTTATATAACGCTGCTGTTATTAAAAATGTTGTTACAACGTTGCCCGCTGTCTACAAATTTTCGTTGTTACAACGTTATCACACAACGTTCCTGCCGTCGTGAACGCGTTTGAGCAGGGAGGTGTGAGTATTAAAGTTGCCAAAAATGGGCGTGGTTATTGGGACAGTCGTTCAAAAGTAACCATAAACCCACAATCTTAGTAGCTGAGGATTACAGCGCAGCTAAGGATTGTAATGTAGATAAGGATTACAGCGTAGCTAAGGATTACAACGTAGATAAGGATTGCAATGTAGCTAAGGATTACAATGTAGATAAGGATTACAATGTAGCTAAGGATTACAATGTAGATAAGGATTACAATGTAGCTAAGGATTACAACGTAGATAAGGATTACAACGTAGATAAGGATTACAACGTAGATAAGGATTACAACGTAGATAAGGATTACAACGTAGATAAGGATTACAATGTAGATAAGGATTACAACGTAGATAAGCATTACAACGTAGATAAGGATTACAATGTAGATAAGGATTACAATGTAGATAAGCATTACAATGTAGATAAGGATTACAATGTAGATAAGGATTACAACGTAGACAAGGATTACAACGTAGATAAGGATTGCAATGTTGCTAAATGTAAGGATTACAACGTAGATAAGCATTACAATGTAGATAAGGATTACAACGTAGCTAAGGATTACAACGTAGATAAGAATTGCAATGTAGCTAAGTATTACAACGTAGATAAGGATTACAATGTAGCTAAGGATTACAACGTAGCTAAGGATTACAATGTAGATAAGGATTACAATGTAGCTAAGGATTACAATGTAGATAAGGATTACAATGTAGCTAAGGATTACAACGTAGATAAGCATTACAACGTAGATAAGCATTACAATGTAGATAAGGATTACAACGTAGATAAGGATTACAACGTAGATAAGGATTACAACGTAGATAAGGATTACAATGTAGATAAGCATTACAATGTAGATAAGGATTACAATGTAGATAAGGATTACAATGTAGATAAGGATTACAACGTAGATAAGGATTACAACGTAGATAAGGATTACAACGTAGATAAGGATTACAATGTAGATAAGGATTGCAATGTAGCTAAGGATTACAACGTAAATAAGGATTACAACGTTTGCCCTTTTTTAGAGTTCGGATAATACTATAGGTGGGCTATTCGCTTGCATTGGGCTCACATGGTTTTTTGGGGACGCGTGGAGATTATCGGGCCCAGCCCGCAGGCCGTGCTGCCCAAACTATTTGCCCGAACTCTAAAAAAGCGCAAGAAGCCTCTGCGGAGGAGAGTAGGCTGGAGCAGTGTTCAGTTTCAGGCATGCCAGCAGAATGACGATCATTATTATAGTCTTGTTTGAACGCCATGTTTGAACGCCATACATCTAATTCGAACAACATTTACTCGAAAGAGCAAGCCTCGCGAAGTTATAAATTTTCCATGATCAAGCGACACTTTTGCCAAATCGAACTTCACGTTTGTAATATTTGCTGGCGGTCTGTTGCGGTCATATTTCAAATCGAACAAACGAACGGGAATAGGCGTTACTCGGGCTACAGGCTACTTGGGCTTGTGTATGTAAAAGTACGCAGTACAACGTATGAATATACCGCAATTTGAAATCCAACGAAGTAAAAGCTAATATATTGTAAGCAATGATAGTATTAAATTTGGATATCTAAATGTAAACAATGTCGAACTGCGAATGTTGAACCGTGTGGCTTTGTTTTTTCAATAGAAACTAATGTCACATAACTTTTGAAATACAGCAGCTACAGGCATGTAAAAGTACTTTTAAAATTTAAATTTCTGATGTAATGTTAGATGTAATGTCTGATGTAATGTTAACATTCGTTAGAATGTTCTCGAAGCGCTCCGTGGAAATCCCGCGCTTTAATGACGAATATCACATATCACGAACATCAAGGCATGTTCGATATTGTGCTTTTTTTTAAAAAACTAAGTAAGGTAGCACAATAACGTTTACGTATATTGTAGACAGATAAATTATCTTTGTTTTAAGGTATAAGAGAGCTTGTAGGGTTGATTATTTGTCAAGAAAACGTTCGACGTATTTGGGTTAAATTACGATGCTGTTTTTGAAGATGGCGGCTAAATTATATTTTTGCATATTAGATATACTCCTCTTCGAACGTTTGGTTGAGAAAAAGTAAACTTTACAAGGTTTAACGCACGAGTTGTTTGACTTGTCTAATGTGTTCTAACCAACGGCAACAAACAACAGTTGTCAGTTTGTAAGTCGCATGTTCAACGACACGTCGACAGAAATCCCTCACGTTACATGTGGTCTCCTTGAAATAAGACATTGTCGATGGTGCTCGAGTTCCACTCGATATAATAGTAAGTTTGTGCTGTTAACAGCGCTGATGGATAATCGGGATTCTTGTCCACAGGCACTCAAATATTATCGAATTTCGGCAGTTCATAAGCAAGCGAAAACAGACAATACAGCGGAGTCGATTTTAGTGTCAACTATTCGATTCCCAGTAAATAAATAACTGGTTATTCCTGGTCATTCTTACCGTGAAAGCAGCTGAGAATAATCTCTCTGTAGTTTGGGAAGACAGCCGGAAGACAGCGTGCAAATAGAACATGCGCAGTTTTCCTTAGTTTCCCTAGTAAGTGCCCCCGTGCCCCCCCCCCCCCCCCGGAAAGTGCGTCCAGACAAACTCGAACAAATCGAAATATTCGTCGGCTATACCACCCGATTCACATAAAATCATCAATATATATATTGACAAAATCAGTGGCCGCGCCAATGTATATACTGGGCCAGGGGATCACCTGAACTACCCTCACAAACATAACCGCTGGCAATCGCTTGCAGACGTCTGTAGATTCGTGATTCGTTTGTGCTTGTTGCTCTTGTTTGCAACCAGCACAAATATGCCAAGAAAACGAAAACCCCAGGGTTTGCCTGTTAAAGAGCTCGGCGAATTTGAATTCTACGATGTTTATGTATCAAAGACAAGAAAGTTGATGGAAAAAAAGAGAACATGTCAGCTTGAGTTCTCCTGTTTTGAAAGTTCTCCAGTTGACCAAGGTGAGACCTCCAACGTCGTGAATGATCCTTGTGGTAGCTCTCACTCACGAAGTTCAGAAGTAGATGATCTGGCAAGTGTGTCAGATATTGATGATGATATAACAGAATTGAACAACTACAGCAAACGAAGGTTGCAATTATTCAATTCCTGGGAAAGACAACGGAAAGGTTTTCTGAAAACCTATTCGGATAATTCTGTCATTTTAAATAATGCTGTGTGTCATATATGTGGTGAAAGCAATCCGGAGTACAGGTGCAAAGACTGTGGCTTGAATCTACACTTTTGTCTGGATTGTTTAGTAAAGAGTCACAGGACAAACAATCAGCTACATATTCCGGAGAAGTGGCAGGTACATCATGTATTTGGAGAAACTACATTGTATACTCTATAATACTTAATACTATATACAATATCCATCCACCTTTAATCAGTTTGATGTATTTCTATTTATTAAAGGAGACGTCCAGTCCGTTCTGCACATATCCACGTTTCTGTTTACATCATTTGTTTATATTTCATATAAACATTGAACATGAAGTATTGCAGATTTGTTTTCCACACTTGAGCTTTTCCACCTAAAAAGTATGTTATAAGTAGCTGTTCTGTTCCTAAATGTGGATAATATATTTAACTACTACTCGTGTCTTCGCCACCTTTGATGAATACTCGCTTTCAAACTGTCGCAAATCTATTCCATTGAAGTTTGTTGACATATGGAGACTCCCGCACGTTTGAAATATCACACATGCGCAGAATGGACTGGATGGCACCTTTAAAGTTTCAATAATTTTTTGTTACATTAGAGAGTTACTACCTCACTTAGGGTGTGTAATTATACTATATGGAGGTGAGCCAGCCCTCTTGGTTACCCTATTAAGAGGGCTGGATTTCACGTCTTATTTACATGGTAATGTTATAACCCTTTGAGGAGGATTGGTGATTGGCACCAACAATGAAGATATCCATGTTTGTAGTTTTAATTTCGCAGCACTGTTACCCTTTAATACTTGGAAAATTAATGAGATGAACAGAAACACCCATTTGTTTTATTCCTTTCTAGGATGACTAGCCCTCTTGAGTGTATTTAACATGGAAAATTTCTAGCAGTCAATAATGAGATCTAACCAAGGAGGGCTAGCCTTACAAACAATTTCTAATATATTTACAAAGGATTTGACTGAGAGGTGGGATCTTGGCAAAGAGGGCTTGTCCTACCAAGAAGGTAGCTGCATGGATCTCCTCCATATAAACACCCCCTAAGACTACATGTTAGATTTATGATTCTTTGAAACTTTAATAAATACATGAAACTGAGGCAGGGTTAGTTAATCTACCCTTTCTATAGTTACATGTAATCTGGACAGACATCCTATTAATTTGCATTTTCATTGGTGGCAATCACAGTGAATTCTTATATAAATTTCGAGCATGCTGTACTTATAAACCTTTTTGCATTTTACAGTTTGGTTCATTTTATAAATGTTAGCTTGTATCATCAGTGTTTTCAATTCCTGGTCACATTAATTGTCCTGGTACATATTTAAAGTCTGTTATTATTGTTAATTCTACAGGTTAGTAATTTCTTTGCATTATGATTACATCACATTTGTATATAGAAATGGTATATCAGGGTTTCCAATAGTAGCCGGCAGCCATGCGCCACTGTCTACTTTGAAGAATTTTTCAAAGAATACTACTGTAGTTTTATGTATTGTTATGGCTGCATTGTGCCACCTGTAATAATGTCAAACATCTCCTGATGGAAATTCTATTGGAAACCCTGGGTTATACAGTATTATTGTTCACTAAATCCTTGTTCTAAGTTCAGTTTGATAAGAGATATGGAAATTGTTTTAGTTAGTATGATTGAAGTTACCCACTATAGAGTTTCACGTTCCCGTTTCACCTATATACTGTAGGTTGCCTATAGAAAATGTTCCAATTGCCTATTGAAGCCTATAGGTTTCCTATAGGATCCTATAGGTTGCCAATAGACATGCATATAGGCAGGCCTATATATAGACTTTTTTTGTTAGGGTTATTCTTTTCTTTTTTATCATTTACGTAGCTTGTTTCACTGGTAACATGATTTACAATATCATTTTTTATAGGTTTTCAGCACAATTGCCTTGTTCAATTTTGTCAATGTAGAAGTGAGGCTTCTACTCTGGTTACTTTAGGTAAGTGTTCACAGAGCTTGTTAGGTATTGCACATGCTAATTATCTTCTACTGTATTTCTATATTTGTGTATTTCTATATTTGTGTATTTGTGACCAGCTGTTGTGGTCTAGTGGTTATCACACATGTCTATGAGCTGGGAGACAGGTTCAAATCCTGGGTCGGACCACTACTCAGAGTCTTTAAAATAATTGAGAAAGTGCTGCCTTTGCAATAATACCAGCAAATGGTAAGACTTTCAGGTCTTCTCGGATAATGACTTAAATCATATGGCAAATTGAAAAGGTGGTAAACTGCCAAGAATTTAGTGACGAGATACTGACGTTTCGAGCGGAGCCCTTCATCAGAGTAAGTTGTTGGGGTATTCCATTCACCTAAAAGAGTGATAAATATAATAAAACGAAATATATCAGACTGCATGCTGAAACTAGTGGGCATTTTGCATCGCCAGTATTGTTAATTATTGGAATATTTTATCTCAGCCTGTTTTAAGCTGATTTAAATATTAGTGAATACATATTTTTCTTCGCTAATATATAATATTATAGCATGTACTAATATTATATATTATTATATTAATATAGCTATTATACATTTACTCTTTATTAAGTTGAAGTCATAATTCAGTCATGGGATTGTTATGTTCTTGTTGCTTTTGGTTGTTCGACACATTAAAATTGATAATCTTCTTCATAGACATATAATATGATAATGGCTGTTTATTGTATCATTGCTTTCTAGGTCTATGGCCTGCAACACCAACCACACCATTAATGGCTTTCCAGTTTTCGTTAATGGAATCCTTGGAATCTCTTTTCTTAAATGCCAAAGTTTCGGTTCAAAAATTTTGTCAATCATTCACAGATTATTCAGATTACCCAGTGAGTACATTATAATAGTGAAACTTGTTCTTGCTTGACTGCCGGTATCTATTATACTGAACAATTTGATCAATAAGATATTTATTGTTATCTTTAATAAACATTGATTTAATTAAGTTAAGTTAGGTAGTTGCAGCTTGAAGTTAAAGAAGTTGTAAAGGTTTTGCTGTGTAAGTTGTGTTAAGTTGTCAAGTTTCTGAGTATGCATTTTTTCGAAAATGCAATAAACACTGCGTGCACAACAAAACCTTTACAAATATTGATTTGTTTATGAGTCTCTGTATGCTGGTGATTTGGTCAGTTCTGAATTTGAGAGCATCGTATTTTTATTGTAATCAATTCACATTTTTTGTCTGTTAATCCATGTAAAATAATCTAAATGCCCATCCCTATCCAATTTGTTGTAATTTAATAGGTGTATTATGTACATGTACAGGTATATATAATTTATTGTGTTGTCAATTCTTCTAAATTAAATATTTTTAAATTATTCTTTTTAAAAGATCTTTTTCGTTTTAAAAATGCAGAGAATTGAAGTTATTGTACGTGAGGACGAAAATTGCTCAAATTTGTACCATGTGAAAGAGCAGGTGACCTTAAAAATAGTTATTCTTTCTCATTCTTTACATTTGGTTATATAATGTTGTATTTTTACACACTATTAGCTTTTCATCAAGCCACAAGAGGTTTACAGAAATTTGCTGGACAGCTTTGAGGAATACCGGTAAGAATATAATTTATGATGTGTACATTTTGTTTAAATTTGCTTTTAAGAGGCGGATTCATTTACTAGGTTACCTACCAGAGTCTAGGTTTTGCTCCGTCTTTTCTGTGTGTTTTTTTTTCGCTAGGTATCATAAATTGTTTATTCGCTAGGCATCAAAAATTAGCTGCGATTTTAAAAGATCTTTCTTGATTTTAAAAGATCTTTCTTGGCTAATAAATCATGAAATACACTGTATACTGAAACTGTCTCAGTGAAACAAGACCACGAACATTTAACGTCTTTGCTAACGTATTTAACCTTACTTTATTTAATTTAGTCACTTTAAATTTAACCTGCGGAATTTAAAGCATATCTGTCGTGATCGAGATGGTGAAGAAGTCTGCCCAGCGTGTCCTAAGGTAATTCACTGTTGATGTAGTGATAGATTATTGGTAAGTTTTCATTTTCGGTAAACATATAACAGCAAGAACATTTTTGAAGGCCCATCTACACGATACGATTCATCGTATACGATTATCGGACTGGCGTATATTTTCGTACGTATGCAATTGTTTGTACACAACATAATTCTTGTTGATGATTCGATGGCTATAATGTTGACACGCGTGTACAGTTTGATCACATACGCCAAGATCACAATCGTATACGACAAATCGTATCGTGTAGATCGGCCTTAATTAGAATCGTTCAGAAGAGGTTTTACTGATTAATTAAATAATTCACTGAAAATATTAAGAGTTTTTTGCGACAAGATTTTGTTGTTCATTTGATCTATTTTGCTGGTTTTTCCTGTAGAGGGATGGTACTTTATTTGAGTCTGTAGATGCATTGTTTGGTCTTCCGCGCAAGCGATCGTCGGGAAACAGCGTAAAGCCTCCGGTGAGACAAGGTCTGCTTTTTGGCATTCAAGAAGAGGTGGACGATTTTGTCAATTCGTATCATGAAACGCAGTCACCCAATGTACGTACTGTACTGTACCATGTATAGTATCGATATGAACAATCTTAGACTCTTAGTTAAAAAGTACTTAGTTATACCCACATATCAACAACTGCCACACACTAGTGTATTTGATAAGAATATTCAACTTCTATTGATTTAACTTCTTTCTCATTTCTATACTGAAGGAAGGAAATTGCATTTTTAGCATTGTTTTTTATTATTAAAGCAGGGTGTCGCACTTTAGTCTATAATAATCATTTTTGCATTTTCTTTTTATTTATTTTAGGATTGTCATAACTTTTTAGCTGGTCATGCTATTCGATCAAAGCAAAGATATGCTGGGCTAGACGAAACCGGGGTTCTTGGAATGGCATGTCGACACGAGTATCCAAAGCGTTTCGTTAATTTAAGACATGGCGAAAGGTTAGTTTTCTTAATTTCTAGAAGTACTGTAAACTTGTGTAGATATGGCGTCCTGAATATTTATACAGTAAATACATTCCAGGTTTTCGTATGCTGTCTGGATGATCAATAATCTTGTAGCCCATGCTAAGGACCGCAACCTTTCTGTTAATGTGTTGTATGACGTTGCATGCATTCTTCGTCGTCATCTCGAGGTCTGTATTTTATTATTGTAACATAACGAAGTAACATGACGAAGTAACGCGTATATATATACAGTATATATATATACAGTATATATATATACAGTATATATATATATATATAGTAAGAACAAAAGAGACGAACTTTGGTTACTTCATTTAAACTTTATGTCACTACAGATCTGTTTCGTATGGAAAGCTATATATTAGCTTACCACACTCATCAGGTGAGTATTGCGACTCTCACTCTATTGAGAGCTTATAGCTTATAGCTTTCCATACGAAACAGATCTGTAGTGAAATAAAGTTTAAATGAAGTAACCAAAGTTCGTCTCTTTTGTTCTTACTATTCTGCTCTACTTAGGTATTGAGCACTCTACCTGATATGATTTTGAACCTGACACATAACGAAATTATACGAAACAGAAAAACTATGGATTAAAAGCAACAGGAAAAAGTTTGAAATAATGCTGAGAAAGTAGCCTCTTAAAAAACGACAAGGTGTTAATCCCACGTATAGAGTATGGGAGAGAGTTCCAGAGCCTAGTGACACGAACGAAATAAGAACACTTAAAGACATCTAAGGTACTATAAGAGTCAAGTCATCAATATTACGCAGACAACGACCCGTACTTCTCCAAGAAATGAAACCACATGGCATGTCTACTAAGCCATGAATCATTTTAAAAAGGAAGACAAGATCTGTGATTTCCCTACGCATGTACAGAGGAAGAAGCTGAAGTTGTTCAAGCCTGTTCTTGTAATCTACTTCACGACCTAAAATAAGCCGAGAGGCGCAGCGCTGCACCTGCTCAATTTTGTTCATATTACGTTTCTTGTATGGAGACGTGTGATCATCAATGTCTCTCGAAGTCCGATACAATAGACATATATATAATACAATATATATTTATATATATATATATATATATATATATATATATATATATATATATATATATATATATATATATATATATATATATATATATATATATATATATATATATATATATATATATATATATATATATATATATATATCAAGCTTGTGACGCATATTTTATAGATCACATGCAGTGTAGATAAGCATTTAGAGTAGTGAAAAGCATATTATTCATCAATTTTGAAGATTGCGTAGTGAAGATTTCGATTAAGCGTATATAGTCGCGCGAATGACTTTTCTATTGTATAAATTGAATGGTTTTCTATTGGTTACACACGAGCGCTCTTAAAACAAAAGAAGAGAGTCGCTCGCGCGACTATATATTCACTGCTTTACTAAGGTGTTTTTCATCATTTTGCACGAAACCAAAATCTTTATCACAACAGAAATTCGTTTACTGTCTTTCTTGATTCGTATTCTCTAGAACTCAACAAAGCATGAAGATATAGCCACGTATGTTAATTTTGCCATCCCCATCTTTCATGCCTATGGGCATAAAGCAAAGTGTCAGGTATAGTATTTTTGGTCCATCAAAAGCTTTCACTCGGCATTGACTTTTGACATTATACTTATAACCGTTGATTGTATTTTAGATTTTGTACAGTCCACGGCGTCTTACTGGCTTTGGTTTGACAGACGGCGAAGTTATGGAGCGAATGTGGTCTTTTTTGCGTGGTTTTGGGTCAATCACAAAAGAAATGACACCCTCGCGCAGAATTGATGCCTTGTCAGATTGTCTCTTGCATTATGCACGATTGAGTAGATCAAAACTGGGCGAAAGGTTGCGCAAACGCATGCTTAGGGCAGCAGAACTCAAAATAAAATCGATTGCTGTTTTTGAAGAAATGGTCAAGTCAGTGCCAGGTTTCTGAATAATTCATTAGACTTATAAATTGCACGATCTTTATCTGTTTAGCTAATCATTTTCATAATCTTATAGATTTTTCCCCTACACTGCTTGAAAACTGGATAAAGGAGGAACAAGAGTACTTCTGTGACAATGGTAATTATGGTCAGTGTTATGTTTTACAATATGGCTACTGCAGGCTAGCAAATATGAGAACGAATTTGTATAAATATCCTACACAATCTTCCGTTATTCATTTTACAATGTCTTCCTCGTACATGCATTCCAATGTAGTTAATGTTGTTTCCGACGTGGCTAAAGCTGAATCTTGGAGAGAACAGTATTTCTCGATGCTACAGAAGTTCTACTGCTTGAGGTTTATATATTATCAAAATTATAGTTTCTGTTTTCTTTTATAGTTTCTTTTTTACTCAATAAGTTTCTAAATCTGTTGCAGAGATGAGTTGACCCAGGAATACACTGACGAGAACGAAGTTATGACAAAGGAATTGCAGAAGTATGTGGCAAAGCGGAATGAAATGGTTATACCTGTTTTTAATTAGATCCAAAAAATATATATTTTCGAAATGGTTTACTGTGATGCAAATATTTTTAGAATGGAAAAACGATTGCATGTGATAGAGCGAAGACAGAAAATGTCACGTTGGAAAAAAACGGATGAGGTATATAAGCAAGAGAAAGTAACTTTCCTTGAAGGAAAAATTAGTCACGTTCGCAACCTTCTCACGACTGCTGGAAGAGAGTTCAAATTTCTGACCAACTTAAAGAG
Source organism: Chrysogorgia sp. JL179-B06 (assembly GCA_035772405.1). Taxonomy (NCBI): domain Eukaryota; kingdom Metazoa; phylum Cnidaria; class Anthozoa; order Scleralcyonacea; family Chrysogorgiidae; genus Chrysogorgia; species Chrysogorgia sp. JL179-B06. The sequence continues at coordinate 660,895 of JAYKKM010000410.1, read as the reverse complement.
CAAGTATGCCGGTAAAATATCAAGTTTAAATAATATAAATATCACACTTTACTCTGATGCAGGGCTCCGCTCGAAACGTCAGTATTTCGTTACTAAAAATCACGGCAGTTCACCACCTTCTCACTTTAATTTATCCACGATTTAGATGGACAGTCGCTTGTTCTCAAAACTATACAACCAAGCATTTTATATAAACACTTTATCTTTACAGATGGACAAGCGATTGCATCGCGCTTAGAAAAAAGAATCCGGAAACAGTCTAGAGCGATTGTCAGTCGACTAAAGGAGCTCCGTCACGTCTCTAAGCAGCTGTCTGATTCAGGAATAGAAAACGATGACTCTTCACTTACTTTCACCGATGTCACGTCTGGATTGTTGTTGGTCGATTATTCCCAAGATACAGCTTCCTTGGTTGATGGGGTACCTGCAGTGATGAAGCATGATATGATAGAGAGCCATCATCTAATAAAGAGATGCGAGGAAGAGAAGGAAATTGTGGAGATGGAAATGGTGACTGTGTTGCACTTTTATATGAAAGATGTGGATGACTTGCAGAATTGTTCCTCCCAAGATGACTTAAGTGATGGAGAAAAGTGTTTAATTATAAAGGCGTTGACTGAGCAAAAGATCAAGTTTACCATATTGTTAGATACTTTTAAAGAATTTGTTAATTTAGAATTAATGATGGATGAACCTTCTTCTTATGTTATTAACACAGAACACGGTGACCTTCCATATGTAAATCGAAATAGTGAAAATAGTGATGATGATGATTCGGACGCAGATTCTTACTCCGAAGAAAGTGATGATGATATCGAGTAATATTAAATAATTATTAACCGAGTGTGAGATCTGTACGGGATCGTATATCCTGAGATTTTCGACTGCATTTTGTCGCGGTGTCTGTTTCTCGCAATCAGCAACAAGGACTGCCAATTAATGCTCAGATTCAAAAGAGCTACAAAGATTATCATAAGAGAAAATTTTCGGAAACTGACAAAGATTGAATCAGACTGCGTGTTTCCAGGTGGATGCCCTATTATTCCTTATAGGGTTCTGGGTTCGATTCCCAGAAGACACCAGATAATTTTTATCGAAATATTCTCGTAATGAAGCAATTAACACGAGGAAGAATGTTTCACGGCCGATATCCGAAAACCGAGAAGTATGTTGAAATATGTTGAAAAAGCCGTTTTCTTTTAGCAAATTATAAGGTGTTTATAATTTGTATAAATGATCAGTGTAACACCCTTTGTCAGTGTAATTTGATCTCGTTTCAGTATATTGGCGGCGAAAACCGAGTCGAAAGTTTTTATTGAGGTTAAGAAATAAGCTATTTAATTATTATATATTCAATTATTCAGATGTAGACAAACATTTAGTCAGTTCGGGGTTTCTTTATAAAACCCCATCGATTTCAGCTTTTTTCGGCCTAAAGAAACATGCCGCCATCTTGTTTTTTCTCTACTGCTAGGATATGAGGTGATAACCTAGTAGTAGAGGAACCAATCCAATTGTGAGATAGCTCATATCCTATACTAAGCTATATAATAAACTCAATTACATGTATCTTGTCTATATATAGCCGATTTAGAAGACCTTTTAATATATGCATTTTTAATATACTGTATGCATGCGACTCTGTAAAACGGACATCTCTTTAAAATGTACGGCGAATATGAATAACGAGCAGTGTTGATTTTGACAATATATATATTGGTCTTGAGATCCCTTGACTACAACGGTCGTCTGAAGTAATCTGTTTTAACAACAGTAGATACAAATTTAGTAACACCAACTACTTAACAAATTGTATTGTTAAACTATCATTATTTTGATGGTATAAATATATCGATTAAAGAACGTACCAACTTTTTTATGGTTTCGTGATACATACATAGTTGTATATAGCAACGCCTCCGTTGGCAAACTTTCTTGACCCTCATGATTTAATTTTGGCAACATATATTATATACATCACAAGATGTCTGTCAATAAATTATGATTTCGCGGTGAGAAATTATTTGTTTTATCGACACTATATACAATTTTAGTAATACATAACATATAAATAACATATCGTGATTTTGACAATATATATATTGGTCGTGAGATCTCTTGACTATATAAACGGTCGTCTGAAGTAATCTGTTTTAACAACAGTAGATACAAATATAGTAACACCAACTACTTAACAAATTGTATTATTAAACTATCATTATTTTGATGGTATAAATATATCGATTAAAGAACGTACCAACTTTTTTATGGTTTCGTGATACATACATAGTTGTATATAGCAACGCCTCCGTTGGCAAACTTTCTTGACCCTCATGATTTAATTTTGGCAACATGTCATATATACATCACAAGATGTCTGTCAATAAATTATGATTTCGCGGTGAGAAATTATTTGTTTTATCGACACTATATACAATTTTAGTAATACATAACATATAAATAACATATCGTGATTTTGACAATATATATATTGGTCGTGAGATCTCTTGACTATAACGGTCGTCTGAAGTAATCTGTTTTAACAACAGTAGATACAAATTTAGTAACACCAACTACTTAACAAATTGTATTGTTAAACTATCATTATTTTGATGGTATAAATATATCGATTAAAGAACGTACCAACTTTTTTATGGTTTCGTGATACATACATAGTTGTATATAGCAACGCCTCCGTTGGCAAACTTTCTTGACCCTCATGATTTAATTTTGGCAACATGTCATATTATATACATCACAAGATGTCTGTCAATAAATTATGATTTCGCGGTGAGAAATTATTTGTTTTATCGACACTATATACAATTGTAGTAATACATAACATATTAATAACATATCGTGATTTTGACAATATATATATTGGTCGTGAGATCTCTTGACTATAACGGTCGTCTGAAGTAATCTGTTTTAACAACAGTAGATACAAATTTAGTAACACCAACTACTTAACAAATTGTATTGTTAAACTATCAGTATTTTGATGGTTGAATACATCGATTTTTGAAGAACAAACTATATATATACAGTATATATATATATATATATATATATATATATATATGATTTCGTATGAACGCCTCCATTGACCATGTATATCCTGATTTTGGCAACATGTCATATATACTGATCACAAGATCTCTCAATTAATTACTATAACGTCGTCTGGTCAAAGTAATCTGTTTTAACAATTACAGTATATACAATTAGTGTAACGCCAACTACTTTAAAAATCGTATTAGGAACTATCGTTAATATTTTGATGGTATATAAATATTTGCATGACATCATACAGTTAACAAATCTGAACTGAATACCAAATATTATGCAGATATCCGCGAAGGGGACCGCGAGTAATATGGGAGAATTTGAGATTAACGCGAATTCGAGTCGTGGGATATTTTCGGTACTTTTTAGTAAACTCCCCTCTTTGCTAAACGCCTTGCGTGCCTACAAAAGAAGTTCCCGGATAAATCATTCTATTTCACACTTCAGCTAGTATAAGCATCCATTTAAAATCAAGCTTGTTTTCGCTGCATCTCTTTAGTCTTTACAACGTACAACACAATTAAATATTTGTACATTAATTATCAGCTATAAACATTCATATATATATGCAATAGATTCATACTAACTGATTGGTTGAATTGCTTGTGTATAAAAAAAACCACTACCGGAAGCAACTGTGAATTAGCATTTTTTTCAAAGAACCCATTGTAATAGTTTGAAGGCTTAGACACCTCTGAGCAACGAATGCGTAAAAAATAACTTGGATTGCATTCGTATTGAAAACTGCTTTCTCTCTTCTTGATTAACGCAGCGCTTGGACCATCTTAATTTCCCAGGTGTATACTTTTTTTTTAAATTACAATAGGTCTCTTTAAGAATGCTAATTCATTTTCTAAGGGTAGCCGTTTTTTTAATACACACTGTATATTATGTCATGAAATATACGAGCAATAGTTTATTAAAGAACAATTAGATGTGGTCAGTTTTTATATATCCACGAGAGGTTGGACGAAATGAGAGATTGTTTATACGATCGGACATGCCTGTATGATGACATCATAGAAGTGCTAACCCCAAAACAACTTAGATCCCAACCCCCCGCCTAATGGTTTTCTAACCCCTCAACTCGAGTGTACCCTCTAGCCACGACCATAATATTTGAGCTCGTGCATGGGATGACGTAAAAGTCGCCATGTTGAGTAGTAACTTCAAAGTTCTGACAATTAGTAGACCAAATGATAAGTAGAATTTGTTTTTTTATAAACATTTGCCAACTTGGCAATACGTATACGTGCAAGAGCTCACTACATAAGTTGATAAATGGTAGGGTAAGGTTTAGCTATACGGAACAGTACAATAAATTATAAAGTGATGGTGAGAAATTCAACCAAAGTTGCTAGATTTCACAGGCTCCACCAGGAACCAGATTGGCGTATTGACTCGTGGACGGTAATGTCGTGTCAGATTGGCTGCGCTGAGGCAAAACGCCTGGAGAAGCATTTTGATCTGCCAAAGCGGTAGCTGTATCATCCTGTTGAGGTGACGAAGAATTCGCAATTCCTGAAGTTGAAGTAGAATTTCTAACCTACAACATGTCAAGACAACAGAAAAATTAGATTTTAAATACAACTAGATCGTTATAATACAGTTTCATTAAATCATGAAATCAAGTTTCTTTTTACCGTAAGAAATATTATGCACAGAACATCTCTATACATATTTACGACAAAGTACGTACTGCAGCTGTGTGTTGGAACACAGTACAGCCGTTAGTCAGCCAATTGAATGTACCGAAAAAGATGGCGACTGGTACATTTAACCATAATTCCTTGCGCGCAGTAAACATTGAATCTCGTAGAAATAGCAGAGGATAGAGTTTAGTAAAAAGGAAGCTTTTACGTATTTAGTTCATGTTTACAAGGTAAACAATGTTTAGCTATTATTACAGGTGATTTAAGGTCGCAAAGCATTCTGGTAAAATGTACAGCCGCCGGTACCGCCAATTGCTGAGAGCTGTTTCGACCTTTTGGGGCTCATCAGCACAGTGTAGCTGTCTAGCTAATACCTAACACACCAAGCAACGAAAAAAGTGCAACAAGTGGAAATAGACCAAATTTATGTTGGGTTGTACAGTTGTGCAAGATGCACACTGTATATACTATATAATTAAATTTAAAAGCAGCATCACAAACGCGAATAAGCTTTGAAGTAAATAATGCTCACGTTCAGGGTGTTTCGGCCAAACAGCAACTGCGGACAGCTTTACAGTAAATAACACTATGATATTCTCTTACAGATTATTTCACCAAAACAAGTTGGAAGAACATATCACATTAAATACTTCTACATAGAAAGTAACGTGAAATGTAAACGGACCGCTAACACACAGTCACACACACACATATAGGATTAATTGTGTCATATATACAAATTATTGTGTCATATATAAAAATTATTGTGTCATTATAAAAATGCGATTAAATTTGAATTAGGCCTGGAAAATTAACAACCTTTCGCTTGATCTTAATTCAAAATCTGAAGATATTGTGTGAACTACGTAACTAGCGTATTAATATAATTGCTGAATACACAATATCTAGTCTACATTATATATGGAAAATATACCACTTTAAAATTATTCCCAAACTTTATGATTTCTTTCAATTGGTTTGAGCCATAATTTTTGGGATGCCTCAAAGGAAGATCATCAGGAAGGCCTTCAATAGTGAAGCCGGAATCATCTTTCATCATCCGACTATATGGAAAAGCCACACACGAGATACCAGTTACTTCAGCTTGGTGTTATACATAAAAAAAATAAAAAAATTAAAGAAATACAATATTTAACATATTGTTGTGCCTCAACATAGTATTTTAATTAGCTTCTTTTGTTAGGTACACCAACGTGCGGCCTTTGTCTATACCTGTATATATACATATTGCTATGTCAGGTATAGTTTTTACATATTTTTACATATATCCTTTTTACACATTTTAATTCTCACCAGTATATACAGTATATAAACAACCTTCCTATCAAGACGCCACGAACAGGGACACGATACAAAAGGCTAATTGAACTGCCATTATGAAAGAGATCTATTCTATAAACGTACAAACACTTGCACACTTAAGGCCATGTCCACACGTATGCGTTTTAATAGCGTTTATATATTGTTCTCAGTCCTCAGCGGAGCAGAAAACAATGGTAACCATTACCTGAAACAATATGAAAACGCTAAGAAAACGTATACGTGTGGATGGGGTCTAAGTGGTGTGAGGTTAATAATGATGGTCTTACCATATGCACTATTAAATATACTCTTGACCTGTGTAATCAACTCAGGACAACTTGGCTCGCATTCATTAGCTAAAAGGTACATACAATTAATACGTCAACCATATATAATTGTTGATCTGATAAGAAAACATTAACATGTTCACAGAAAAGTAAATCATAATACAATAACAGTAGATTTAATAAACTTACAGAAAGACTTTGACAACCCAGAATATATCTGCTGCATTATTTTTCTATCTTCAATTATCTCGCAGCCTTTTCTGCTTCCTATCCTTTTCAATTTTTTATTATGAACAAAAAGGACAAGGGATTCGACACCAAGAGTCTCCAGATAATTTACCTGCAAAATATATCACAATAACTATCGTTAAAAACCAAATATGCTGTCCTCTTCATCTACCCCTCCTGTTGTTTCTATCGGGATATTTCCGTGTTTCCTGCAATCGTAAAGGTAATACGAATCTCTCAGACCTCCTTGGGGGTAAAGAAGATCTCCTAAACTTTCAATCACACACAAATCACACACAATTGCAGTCAGAATTCCAATTCATACTCAAAATAAAATTTGCAAAATGTCTAAATTTATCTAGGTAAATGTCCTACCAAGGACATATTTTCGATCTTTCCTATAATCTGATTTTGGTATACAAACCAATTGCGTGTGGGATATAGATTTCCTTTTAATGCCTGCTTTCGTCACTGATATAACGACTGGTTGCAATGATCTTTGATGCCCATATTTTCTCTGTATTCGTATAGTTAGGAGATCTGCATAATTTAGCGAAAACTAACCACGTCGAAGCGGAATTAGGTTCTTCCTTGCTGTCCTTTTGTCCCAACTGACAAGTTGCATAGTTACATGAACAGATTTACTTGCTTGTTTATGCCATGCACAGGTTTCCTTTGCGGACACCTCATTATGCGATCACGCTTTGTATATTTTCCAAAAATAGTAAACCAGGGCAATACTTGTAACGCGAATGAATTTTACTAGTATGCTCTCTTTGAAAGGTGCGCGAAATTAAAACTGAGCGAATATATCGTGTTCAGGGGGCGCGAAATTAAAACGCGCGAATTTATGACTGAGCGAAAATTAGTATTAAGCGAATTTAAGTACAAGTAAGGTATGCAAATGTAACTTATGACGTCATTTACTCACACGAACTCAATAAAATTCTCAATTCTGAGCAAAATACCCATCAATTTCTGTACACAATACCGTGTACCATTCGTATAACCATACATCTGGAAAGTCTCTATACAATCTACCAATTATATCCGGAGATATTCGTCTTTTTGGAAATTTGTATGAGTAAATGACGTCATAATGTGTCTCATTTTCCAAGACCTGAATATCTCTGGAATAAGATGAGATATTGATTAAGCGAAAACGATATTTGTCCTTATTTCAAAAGTACTTTTAAATAAACTCAAAATTTGGATTGGCGATTATTTCGTCGTAGTGCCACTTTAAGTAATTCATCTAACATTTGATAAAAATTGGCAAAGTTAATAGTTTTATTTTGAAAAGAATATTCATAAGTCAAGACATTCGTGCAATGAATATTCTTCACAGTAGTATAGCAAGTAGGGCTGCGAGCTCAATCGACCTCAACCGTGAATATAAATACCAAAACATCACCAAATTTTGCCAAGTCGCGACTCGACAAATTTGGTGATGTTTTGGTATTTATATTTACGATTAACGTCGAATAAGCTCGCAGCCCTACTTGCTATACTACTACAACGATCGTTCGTCAATTTAGACACCCCTCACGCGTTTTCTACTAAATTGATGTCAAACACATGCGAGATTAGCGAAACAATACCAAATTTATACTAAATAGCGACTCTCGCTAAATTTGACACCATTTCAGCCATATTTAAAAAAATAGAGAGCGTCGTTTCAAAATTCTCACAAATTACATTTAGGAAAAAATAGAAAGTGTCATTTCAACATTTTCGCGTGTTAAAAAAATAAAATGTGGTACGAGCTCACTCCCACATATTAAAAAATAGAGAGTGTCATTTCAACCGACGCGTTCTGCTGTTGTCTCAACTCACGCGCGAAAAAAAACCACTAGATTTTGATTCTAGTGGTGATGTTTATCCAAATGGATAGCGAAATGGCGCTCTTTTGATTGGCTAACAACATTGACCAACAAATAGCCAGTTGTTTCGCGAATTAGTCCGTTTGCTCACTGTTTTCAGTGTTGTTTCTCACTACAATGTTTTTGTGACCATATGCGTAGGAGTCAATACCATTTTCTAAAAGGTATCGTTTATCATCAAAACAGGATAACGACACTTTATTAATTTCATAGCTACCGAGCTGATGTTTGACACTTCTAATGGTCTTCATTGTGTGTCGCAATTGTTTCTGCTCTAGTAGCACGCTTTTGTAATCTTCGTGTCTGATTACCTTTTTAATTATGTTCTTTCTAATACCTTTAGCGGTTTTCCCACCACCTCCACCCTCTTTCAAATAGCTGTACATTTTACTGCGCAACCCAACGAACTCAATAATTGGCGTCCCAGCGCACTCGTCTTTCATCTTGCCAATAACTTTCTTATTCTCTTTGAAAGCGAACGGGTTGTCTGCAGGGTAGTCACTATTGTCAAACTTTTCGCACTCTGACATAAAGTCGGAATAAACGTCACCGGTTTTGATTGTGTACAGCAGACTGTCAGTGTCGGTGAAGTGTAATCTGCAGGTGTCGCTAGAGTACTTTTTCATGATATAATTATAGTGAAAGTCGTACATCAGCGTTTTGCTCAAGTCTAGTATGCACATACCCACATATGCGGGCCTATTTAGTGTCAGCGTTTCTTTAACCTTATGGACAGCAACTAAGTTCTCGCTAAATATTTTGCAAGACACAAACGTCGGCTTTGAGACGAGCTTTTCTAATTTCTTCGCAGTGGTCACTAATCTTACGTCCACACGCTTCCTCAAGTTTTCCATCGTTTTTCCGAACACACTATTGTTCATCAACTTGAAGAAGTCCTTCTCAAAAGCGTTCTTAGCTGTGGTTCTTTTGACTGTGTTAAAGTCGATGTACTTGCCCAACCACTTGGACTGGTCAAACTGCAGGACCCTGTGAATCTTATTGATTTTTAATCCAAGATCTATGTACAACTGCAGATTTCCGTAGTGACACACATACTTTTTTTTGTCCATCAAATTAGTCACCAACTTTTTCACACCACCAACACTCACGTTAAACTTATTTTTGATTTTCGTGCAGTACTCCGACAACATGTCAACGGTTATCTCCATCTTCTCGGGAGCCAACGGGTAATCGTTGTGTAGGTCATGCAAATGGGCTGGGTACTCCAAGTCAACCTCGAGCAGTAAACCTTTTTTACTATTGTTGTGATACTCACGCAGATTAACTTTTTCTATTTCTTTCTCAGTCAACCACTTGAAGCCGCCCGTGGGTAGACTTCGACTCATTGCCCATCCATACAAGTTGTTGGCATCAAGGTACATCAAATACTTCGACTCTTGCTCTTTGTCATACCCTTCCATGTACTTATTATTCGCCACACCATGTCTGTTGCAAATGTAGCTCACACCACCACGCATACCTAATTCTACAAACTGGAACATGTCGATGTCGGACAATAATTCGAGTTCTACTCCAGTCATCTTTAGCATGGCGTCCCAAGCCAATCCAGGCGATGTGAAATAATGGCAAGGGTCTAATTTATACTCGCGATGGCATGTCTCTCTAAAGTTCTCAAAAACGTCAGCGAGCAAGAGCACATCGCTTTTCAAATACAGGTCGTGGTACCCACCCATATTTTTAACGTCGAAGTAGTCCCACACATCGATGGCGCGCTCGTGCATTTCTTCCGTGATGTGCTCATCGTTCAGAACGCTGTAGAAATCTTTTTTGGAGGGTAGCTCGCGCTCGTCGAATTTTTCAAAGGAGTCCATATAATCGTAGGGGTAGACCCCCTTTCTTGTCATAAGTGCCAACCCCTCGTCGCGAAACGCTTCTGACGTGTACTTGAAAGCGTCCCTTGGTAGGTTCCTCACCAAGTTGTCTAGACCACTACTCATGAACTGAAAGCTGTCCAAAAATACTAAGTTTTTTCCAAGCATGAACGCCATGTACTTCTCCATGTTGTTTGGTATCACATTTATGTCTTGACCAAACTTGCCAATCTCCTGCATGATGAAATGGCTATCGTAACCACGTAAGTTATGAAAGATCACAGGAATTTTGTCAGTCAATTTAAAGTTCACATTACAGTCGCGATGTGCGGACCCTCTGTACTTACCTGACACGTGACAGTGGTCTCTCACTCTAACGTCAGCGCTAGTGTACCCAACACTGCAAATATGACAACTTTTAGCCTCGTCAAAGTTCTTCTTATCGGCATCAGTCAGTATCATTTCTTTGTTAAAGTGACTCTCAGATGTCTCTTTACAATATTCGACAATTTCTAACATCTCCCCAATGAACTTGTTGACTGCGTTTTCACCGCGATACACTTTCACTGGCTTACTGTACTCGTTGTCATAACAACAAACCAGTTTATACCCATAACCACAGTCGACATGCCTCTGGTAAGCATTTGTGTAGCTAGTCTCGCTTGATGGTGTCGCTGTGTGCACCTTCTGTGTGATAGCCTCGAAATCTGCGTACACCACAAATGGTACATTTAGCTGTCTACTAAAATTCTCGTATTTCACTTTCGCACCTTTTTGTGGCATTTTAATAGCTTGCTTCCCATTGATGACCAAACACACTTCAATATGACTTTCAAGCACGTCCGCGCGGGTGAAACACTGCGAACAATACCTACAAAAGTGCTTTCTCGCCTTATACTTTGTCTGACGGTACATGAATTTGTCGAAATCGCGAATGTACACATAATGCTTGTTGCCCACGTCATTAGTTATCAACAGTAGGTCCATATGGTCAGGATACGTCTCCTTAGAAACGTACACAGGGAATGGCTGCTTATTTTCATACCCAAAAACATTAATGCTAATTTCGTTAGCCTTTTCGATCTTGTTGTAGTCTTTGAGTGTGACTGGGAAGTCAATTCCGTCATAGTTCAGCTCACCGACATGCCTAACGTACTTTGACGTTCTGTCAGAGTTTTTTTCAACAGGAAATTTGTGTGCAAGGTGGCACCATCTAAAGCACTCGTTGTCATCATCGTTATTTACGTTTATCAGACCCTTCATACTGTTGCGCAGCTCCTTTGGCAACACAATGTAGCTACTCCCATGCAAAGGTCTGTAAATAGCGATATTGACGTAGTGTGCATCTATTTTGTCGATAGTCCATCCAGACCCCTCAGATAACCACCCAGCTATCCGCGTCAAAATCTGCTCCGACCCACGATTGGCAACACCCTCGATGTCATGCTCGTTAATGACGACGAACGTTTCGCTGTTAAAGTAGGCAGTTTTGTACGTGGTCTTATTGAGTTCTAAAACTTTCTCAAAAGTGACCTTGACTGTCTCTACCACTTTCATTCCGTTGGTCTCACCTAGCTCACGTCTCAAAAGGTTAGTGACAGCACTTCTACTACCATTTACCTGATTGATGTCTCTGTCGTCAATTACCTCGACTCCATAAGACCTTGTGAACCCTCTCAGTGCTCGATCCAACAGATGTGTTGACGGTGCGAGGTCTTCTACAGGTTGTGTTTCTTGATCTCTAAAGAAGCCGTGAACGTTGGTCGCTTCATCTATTAGTGAATTGACAACGGCTGCGCTCGTCTTATGCGCCCGTCTTTTTGTCACTGAGTTTTTCACAGTCCGACTCATTGGCTTATACTTACACTACACTTTTTTTCTTAGCCCACTCATTGTAGTAAATATCGCCACTTTCACACCATCCCAGCTTTGGGTACACCACCCCAAACAGATTGTTGTCAAACAAGTCTTTCACCTTCCCGTCTTTAAGGTCAAGCACCTTCTTGAGTGTCTCGAGTTGTCTTCTATGACACAACCTAATAATGTAGTATCCATATCTGCTGACATTTCTACCCTTTATCAAGTTGCATGAGTGCAGCACGTTGACAACTTTCAGGAAGTCCTCTTTTATCAACTCAAGGTGCTCACCCTTCACAACGTTCCGTAGTCTTCTCCCCATCCACCAAGACCGTTTGTGAACGCTTTTTAGTCGCGTGAGTCTCATGTCGCTGTAACTCTGAGTGTAACCCCATTCGATGTCGCCACACTTTGGACACGCGTACCCACCACAGTCAGTCACATTTTTCACAACGTCACAATCCGAGCAGTGGTGAATTCTGAAGGTGCCTCCACACTCAATTTGTGTCTCACTCGCGATTTCGTCAATTGTCAAACCGTAACTCATCTGCCTCATAAGTTTGTCCATCACTCTTATACTACTCCAACATTTTTTTTACCGAGTTAGCACCCATACCGCTATTCCACTACCCAAACCTAGCGCGCTAACAAACAATAATTGGTATTCCTTCATTTCCGCACTCGGTTGGTAGTAATCCGCAATCTTCGGGAGGTCAGTGAACACTCGTCCGCCGTGCTGAATAGTCATTACGCTTCTAAGTTCTTCCAACGCGTGGTTTGTGTCATTGATGTCAGCATTAGCGTCAGAGAGCCGTTGTCGCAAACGCTGGATCTTATCTTTCTTGGCGACCTCATTCTCATACCACACTTCTTTCGCACTGGCTAGCTGTTCCAACGCATGGTTATGTCTTTTCATCTCAGCTTCATAGCCTGAGTGATTAAACTTTGAAAACATAAAGCCAGCGCCTGCAAAAGCCACTGCATTAAAAATCCCTCCAGCCACAACACTCACCATTAACTTACGTTGATTTGAATGGATCTGTCGGTATCCACTTTTTCGATTGCATCCATTTTACTAACAGCGTTCCTGCACCAACAGCTGCAGCGAGTTTCACTGTGCCTTTCACTGTCTCTGGTGTTCCCAATGGTTCTCCCAAAGCCTTTTTAGAAATCATACTCACTGCCACAGCACCAGTCGTAACAAGTAACGCATCATACAATTCGTTCATAAGTTCTTTTCGATCGATCGCAGTCATATATACATTGTCGTGTGTTTTGTTCAAGAGTCAAATGTGTCTAACGCTGGACGACGAGCTCTATGACTTTCTGACACACTAGCTGGTGCAGTGCTCACAGGTTCTTTTTCACTGCTAATTGTGTACCACAACGAAGCAGCAGCAATGATAACACCAAGTGTTCCAACAATATAACCATAGCTCCACTCACTACCCTGTTCTTCGCTAACTATCATTTCACGCATTTTCTTTTCTTTCGCAGCTTTCGATATCTCAGCCAACTTTTTACCAGCAGCGACGCGCTTTGGGTCCTTCACCTTAACACTTTTCACATCAGCCGTGATCCTCGCTTCAACAGCCGTCTGTGAGTCCTCAACCATCTAATACATTATCACGTGTTATCTTACTCACAGTTGACCTCACAGGTGTCTCACAGTTGACCTCACAGGTATCTCACAGTTCCAGACCAAACGCACTAAAAAATTGGGATTTTTTCTGGGAGTATAACATAATGACTCAAGCCAGAGAAATCAGCGAAGAAGATATTGCCAACATGTTGAGAACAGCCTTTATCAGTGTGTCCACCCTACAAGGCGCCTCTGGACCTATCGTCTTAAACGAGTACTTCTCAACATACACAATGTTCGACCCCGACCCTGAAGGACCACCAAAACGGCTTGGCTCTCAGATCCACCATACGAGGTATCTTCTCGACGCTTGGATCGATCTTCGAGAAGACAGAGCCAACGAGCTTGCTGATGTGTTAGCTGACATAATCCCTGTGTGGTGTTACTCACCATTCAAGTACCTTATGTTAGCGAGTGACGTCTACTTGAGCAACCCTAGTGGGTCCACAGCTACATTACTCGGTAACTTCCTCCAAGTGTTCTTAGCGACCCTTATGTGGAAACCATGCCCAACCAAAGCCAAAGCGTGGCTAGAGCTCGCTGCAAACCGCGACGTTCACGTTTGCAAGGTTGGGTGTAATGAGATACTGGGTGCGGACGATATCAGGGACCACGTACTCTCGCCAGCCCACAGACACTTTGCGAGAAATAAAAACGCGTACACCTGTCACCCATGCGGTGTGGTCACCAACGACCCACTGTATCGCTTGAGACATGAGAGCTCGAAGACTCATCTTGAAAACTTAGAGCTTCAGCGGATATTCAACAACGAGCAACAGTTGCCGCAACAGGAGAGAACATTTCTCTGGAGGTATAGTAATCATGAAGAAAATCGGTAAACTAGAAATCGTGATTGGTCCCATGTTTGCAGGAAAAACGACCGAGACTCTTCGCAGGTTAGTCACGTTAAGTAAGTCAGGGCTTAAAGTCCTTTACGTGAACAATGCAGGTGACACCAGACGAACTGACCACACGTTCTCCACACATCGTCAGACCATTGTTGTCGGATCAGACAGTTTACCTGCGAAGTTAATCACCAACCTCCCGAGTTCTTCCGAGATAGCTGATTACGACGTCATTGGTATTGATGAAGGTCATTGGTACTCTGATCTGTCAGTTACTCACGAATACATTAAAGCTGGCATTCACGTCATTATTTGTGGTCTCATAACAACGGAGCACTTAAAAAAACTTGGTGAGCTCGACACACTGTTCCCAATGGCAGACGACATCACATTTCTAAAAGCGTATTGCGCCGTTTGTCGCGACACTTACGGAACGACTGTTGACGCGCCATTCAATTGGAGATACAACCCAGGACCATCGTTTGTTGGTGGTGCTGAGCAATATCGCGCAGTGTGCAGACGTCATCATCCTTCCACACAAAATTAAGGGTGTTCTCGGATACCCCACTTTTTTAAATTTAGACATTGGTCACATGAAGCGTCCAATGTCATAGAAATATTTTTTCACACAGTGGTCAGAAGGTTTGTGAGATAAAGAGAGAAAGTTTCGCAGACACCTTTATCAAGTTAAAAAAACGTCTTTAAAAAATGCTAGAACAGTTGTCGCTTCAAACGTCGTCTCAACAATGAGAACGAGTGCTAATTCGACTTATTACTCGCTGTCTGGAAAGTCTCTTTACAATAGCGTCTCTCATGGTTACTCAACGCTGATTTATTTTTAAATTTACGAAAACACTGAGAGCACTGAAACCCAACGTCAAAGAGATATTTTATTACCGTGGTAATAGCGTCGTCGTATGAGTCGCACAACAACGTTAGATAACCAGCGGATTTATATCTGAGCAACAGAGACTCCTGCTCTTTGGACGTCTTGCCTGTACCACCTGGATTCTTGAACTCAATCACAAGCCCGCTGTGCTGTCGGTTTGCATTGGCAATAATCAAGTCAGGTGTCCCACGTTGGTAACCTTTTTTCCACGAGTTTATTCTTTTACTCGAAGTGTCTTGATTTTCACCACAAGCAGCTACCAAAATAGCTTCTGGATAATATTTCCTAAGAAAACCAACGACTTTCGTATGAAGGTCGAACTCGGTGATCATTTTAAACTGATTGTGTTTGAGACCAACGTCAGCTAAACTTTTTCTAACGCTTGGTAAGACTTCTGAGTGCACCCACCTTCCAAAGTGTTTCGCACGCTCCATTTTACTTGAGAACACCAATGAGTAGACCCCAAGTTCATTGATAAACGAGGCCTGTTCCATCTTCATTTTACAATCAGGTTCGACGTGGTCGTTGACTGCATCTTTTGGTCGAGCGTAACCTAGAGCGCTTGCGACTTCTCTTGCTTTGAACCATATATCGCCGTTGTCCATGACCGTCGTGATTTGGTGGCCATCGAAGTCGAATAATCGAAGCACTGTGGAGGTCATCACTATATTATAGTCTCCTACAAAAAAAACTACTCGACATAGGTGTCAGGTTTTTTATAGATCTGGTTTGTTGTGTACCAATGCAGCAGGTGTGTTTTATTAGTCCTCAGTTTTCTACGTCGTCTGAAAAAGTTTCTAATGTTACGAACCAGTTTTCTAAGCCAACCCATCACATAACTTAAGTCACGTCTCCTACCACTCCTACTTTGTCTGACTCTGGTATCATAATAGGTTTGCCGTAAGTCTTTTTAGACCTCATACCAATCTCAGCGTGGAGCTCGAGAGTCACATCACCGCGGCCAAATGATCCACCAGCTTTGAACATGTGGTCAGTCGTTTTATTTATTTTATATATTTCACGTTCTTTTGAAATACACGCTCCCATTTACTTTACACCATATTCCTTCATCATTTCTCCACCCATGATTATGATGTCTCGGTTCGTCATGTAGCCACTCACAATTTTCACACCGTAGAATTCTATCAACGATGGGTACGCATAAGGTGCGAGTGGTATTCTTGGTCGGTGTATTCCAAAAATTGTTCCATAGGGTGTGCCTATCTTTTTCATATTCGCTATGAAGTCTGAATCGGTTGACTTAACGTTGTTGACCCTGACATGTGAATTGTCCATTTGCCAGTGTATTGATATCATATGCATTTTACTTATGTCAACACCACTCGGAATAGTGCATACGCTCTCCGTTGCTGGGATGCTACCACCATACGCGAGTCCATTGGTCACACCAGTCTTGTACCCTATGAACTTATCCCACTGACCGTCGTCGTTTGATATAATTGTCTCCCAATTTGATCCAGCGGTGCGAGTAGGTAACCTCACCACAACAAAAATGGAAAGATCACACCATTGCATACTGGGGCAGTTAAAATGAAGACCTGACTCAAGTGGGATTGGTGTTAACACGGGGGATAGAAAACTTTGACTCACACCGCTGATGCCGACAATAGGACCATAAGCTGGGTTGTTTTGCACTAATTTGCTTGTTTCACCAATGGCTTTCACTTTGTTTGAACCATTGGTGTGAAATTCCACATTTTTCAAGGCGTGTGTGCTAACGTTGAAGTCGAGCACAACATTGTAGGACTGACTCTTGAGGTAGCCTGACAGCAATTGCTCTAGAGTTCTTTTATTGGTAGCATCTGAGTCATCGACTGGGTCTGCTACGTTTTTTATCGCTGAGCCTTGCATGTCTATTATTCCAGACATCCTTCCACCGGTCGCGCTTAATTTAGGATCTTCGTCCAGATGCCTTTTCGTTCTTTTTAGTATTTTATCGTGAGGGTCGTCAGACTCATACCCATAGTTTAGACTCATCACTACCTGAAGGTGTATTTGGTTAGCAGATAGCCAGAGACTGCTGAGAACCCTAAGATTATCGCCAGCGTTGTCGTGTCTGACTCGCTTGTGGTGGTGGCCACTGTTTTTCTCACAGGAAGTGGTGTCACGTTTTCTTGGTAAACTTTTTTAGCCACAAGATTCGTTGGTACCACCACACTTTCTTGGTGAGCTTTTCTCTTCACAGTCGTTGGCGCTACTAATGAGTGAGTCACCACATTTTCTTGGTGGACTTTTTTAGCCGTAATTGTTGGTGTTGTTGCATTCAAGCTAGTGTTCACTCCAAATCTCATGGACTCTGTGGCAATCTTTAATAAGTTGTTGTACCCAGCGATTTTATTCTTGAGTATCACCACGTTGCTTGGCATTAACCATGTACTTGGCGACACCGCGAGATTTTGGACAACGTTGGTGTCTCTAATCGATTTATTCATGTTGAGAATCCATGTCGATACATCGTAGTTGATAACACTGTCAGTGAACAACTTTCGGAACTCTTGTTGGGTCTCTAGACTTCCTGCAGAACCACCAACGACAGATACACGTGTTCTCGCTTGCGCACCAAGTGTGGAGTACACAAAGGACTCTATGCTTTGGTTTAGATATTGCAGCCCAATGTTGGTAAAACCGTCTGAGAGTCGTGCGACGTATCGTTTGTAATCGTTCTGAACGTCGTTGAGTGTGAAGACTCTGGATTCGCCTAAAGTGCCATCGCTCAGGACTTTATTCTGGTAGTAGTGCCTTCTGGGGATTTTGGAAATCCTACCATACAATTCGGAAGCGTTGAATTCTCTACTTATTGATTTCATGGTCTCACCACCTTCCATTCTTCTGAGAAGTCTTCTAATGGTGAAGTACAAATGAAATCTCATCACACTTGTGACCACAGGATGAACTTCTTGTGACACTGACAAATGTTGCAGTGACACCCCACAACAGAAACTCGCACAATACGTCGCAAACACAACACGATAGTAAGATTCGCTGTCGTCCCACTTCGACACGGTCTTCGACGTGGCGATTTGTAGGGTTGGTAGCTTTGACATGAAGTAGTTATTTTGGCTAACAAAGACCTTAAAGTTATTCACTGGATAATTCAACACGTTTTCCGTTGGGTAGCCGTCCCAAAGTCCCCAGTGGTTCTTATGACCTTTTGGCAGTGGTTGGATAGTCCCACCACCTTGCCATATTATTGGGAACTTACTATTGTGTAGCCACTTCCACATGCTTTTGTCATTTTTGAAGGTTGTGCTGGTTATGTCCGTGCTGAGGATGTCGTTATTTCTGAAATATATGTCAACACTCATGATCTTACCATCCTGCAAAATATTTGGATAGAACTCGAATTTGCTTAAAGTAGCGTGGGGGTACTTTTTGATGAGGTCTGCCTTCGCGTCGTGTGCAGCCTTCGATGTGTTAGCCATCGCGAGTTTGTAGTACTTTCCATAGTACTCATGAAGGGCTTTCTGCATATATAATATACCATATGTTACACATAACACATGCTACATTATATATGGTCAGGGTTGTAGTATTGATTAGAGGCCCAACGGAAACTGTGGATCTACCAGAGGCACTTTTGACGTTTGGCTCAGATCCTCACTTACTAGTGAAAAAAGCGACCATCTTTTGGGACTATGTTAACGTGGAGACCGGTGTGAATGATGAAATAAGTTACAACAGCAACAAGCACGTTTTCGGGTCTGGGTACCACACTTTTAAAATGATTGCCGACGAATTGAAAGGATTAGGGGCTATCGAGCTAGTAGCCAACAAACACAATTCAAAGTGTGAGATAAAAACTGACCAACAATTAGAGCTGTTTAAATTTGGAGAACTCTTAGGGTTCAACGATAACACGACGGTGAGTAGTAGTGGTTTGGTCAGCCCTAATGTTGTGAACGTTAACAAAGGGCTGAGGTACGTACAAGTGGGTTGTAGCATTGTGAACAGACCTGAGAATATTGTTAATGGTAGCAAAAGCGAGGTTATCGTTGAGCTACCATTGACCACCACCCAACCACTGAAGAGCTCTGTTCAACACTTCTTCAACATTGAGTCGAAGGTGTCGATAAACAAAGGCGCTTTTACGCAGTTAGTTTTTAGCGTGACTGACCAAGATGGTGGTGGTGTCAACGTTGGTGACATATTGTTGGATTTGTATGCAACGCTAGAGTAGCTAACATTAAACGCGTGCTAAAGTAATGAGTCTAAACTATGGGTTCGACTCTGGTGGTTACACTGAAAAGCGACGTACACACAACAACCATCAAAAGTTGACGGTGCTCATTGAAGGTGTGGAGAAAGTCATAACTTTTGACCATAGTGTGGTAGTCACACACGATAGCCCACATATTATAGTTAAGACAGCCACTGTGTTTTGGAACTACAACAATGTGACGAGTAACGCCAATATTCGATTCTTTTCTGTTAGATTAGGAACGCCAACGTCGAGGTTCTCAACACCTCGGTTGGGTGGGGGTCACTACAACTTCGACGCGTTGGTTAGAGCTCTACGACACGCGCTCAGGGAGGTTAGCGTAGACTTCGTGGTGGAGAAACTGATAGCCACAGGTAAAAGTAGGGCTAGAGCTCTGCCTATTAGGGGCAAACCCTACAGCGCGATAGAGCTTAGGCTGGGTGACATTGGGCTTTTGCTCGGCTTCGCGAAGGATGTAGGAATCGTGTTAGATGGTAAGTGGCACGACAGTCCAAACAAGATTGACGTGAGTGGAGGTCTAAAGTATGTAGAAGTCTCGTGCGATGCTGTTGAGACGGAGAGCAACGTGGGCACCGATGGGAGTCGTAGTGATGTGATCACAACGTTGCCAATACCCACCGAGCAGTCTCTTGATGGAGGGATACAACGTTATGCATATGTTGAGTCCAAGGTGAGAATTAAAAAAGGTGTTTACTCAAGTATGACGTTTCGTGTCAAACCAAACAATGGCGACGCTGACGTTGGTGCGGTGTTATTGGAACTGTATATTGTGTGAATTATATGGAGCTTGGCGTGGAAACAGAGCAGGGGTTGAGAGACATTTACTACAATCCCAAGACAGGGTACACTGGTGTAGAGAGACTGTATCGAAGTGCATTGGGAGACGGATTGAAAGTAACTAGAAAAACAGTGAAAGAATGGTTGACAGCGCAGGACACCTACACTAGGTACAAACCTATTGTGAGAAGGCATAAGTTCCGCGCGACTTTTGTTGGATTTCTTGGTGAAGAGCTCCAAATGGACTTAGTGGACATGAGTAAGTACTCAAAACAGAATGGAGGGTATTATTGGATATTGACAGGCATTGAAATATTGAGTAGATACGCTTTTGGCATTGCAGTTTATAGAAAAGACACTAAGAACATGACTAAGGCTGTTGGAAAATTGTTGGTTGACTTTAAAGATCGGTTTGGGGCCACACCTAAGTTAACGCAATTTGACGATGGACTTGAGTTCTACAACATTGGTGTGAAAAGTTTGTTGAAAGAACATGGCGTTGAATATTTCAGCACTAAGAGTGATAAAAAGGCTGCTATTGTCGAGCGTTTTAATAGAAGCCTGAAGAGTATTATGTGGAAGTACTTTTACACTCATGGAACGTATAAATGGGTTGACGCTTTGGACCAGTTTGTAAGCAATTACAATAGCAATGTGAACCGTAGTATTATGATGAAGCCGAAGGATGTCAATAAGTCAAACGAAGGCGAAGTGTGGACCACTTTGTTTGGTCACCAATTTGCAGACAACCCATTGCCAAAGTTTAGAGTTGGTGAATCGGTGAGAATTAGTAAATACAAGAGTGTGTTCATAAAGGGCTATGAAGCCAACTTCACTGAAGAGCTGTTTAAAGTGGTAAAGGTTATTCGTGGTGATCCGAATGTGTACGAAATTGAGGACGTGAGCGGTGAACAGATTATTGGTAAATTTTATGAACAGGAATTATCGCTGGTCAATAAGAAACATGGCGACGATGTGTACAGAGTTGAAAAGGTGTTGAGAAGAAAGAAAGTCAGAGGGAAGAAGATGGCGCTGGTCAAATGGTTGGGTTATGAGAGCAAACATAATTCGTGGATACCAGAAAGCGATATTCAAAATGTGAGTTAATGTAATATGACTGAAAGTGGCTTCGACGACCTTGAGATGGGTAGCTCTAACGAATACAAAGATGTCGTCGACGACGAACTAGAGCGTAGTCTTGAAAAAGCCACTAAAGATAGTGAGCTAGCTTGGGACGACCCAAACGTTACAGTCGGCGAGAGAGTTAGACTGACTAAAGTGAGGGGTGGGCTGGCTCGCGAGCATGGTAGAAGGGAGCGTCGACGTGTGGAGGAGGCCTTTAGCAATATTGAGACGCGGATTAATGACAACGCAAAAGACTACGAAGGTGTTGCGAGGAGTGCGTCATTGTTAGACACCACGCGCGCGGAGCACGTCGACATACCTGGACTAACATCAATCGAGAATCGCGAGTTGAATAGCACACTCAATCCAAGCGAGAATATGCTGCGTGAGTCTAGAATAGGCGACGCTGGTACATTGCAAATAAAAGCAAACCATTTTCGAGACTTGATAGACAAAGCGGGTGAGAGAATGGCAGAGCTTGGTAAAAAAGATCTCACAACTGTGGGGAGCGAAGAGCACGTTAATCTAGCTGAAAGAGTGATTGGACTTACACAAGCTAAAGACATGGTTATTGAACAGCGGGAAATAGAAGAGGTTAGAGAGCGACAAGAGATCGACATTGACAGGTTTCAGAAGTTCAAGAAATGGGCTAGAGAAAATATGGTTGGGATGAGTGCTTTAGCGATTTCAGTGGCAGCAATTGTGACGACTGTTATTATCGCTGGGAGGTCTAACGTTATGAAAGGCGCTATGGTCACGAGGTCATTCGCACAGGCTGTTAAAAACGCGATAACGAAGATGGGTCCATGGGCTGTTGGGTTGGCTAACTTAGTTTACGACGCGTTGGTGACAGGCGCAAAGGGCCTCGCTTGGTTAGCTCAAAATCTGTGGGTGTTTGCGGTGACATTCGCGTGGCTTGCGTACAATTATTTAAACTAAAAAGCAAACGTGATTCGTGGACACTAGAAAGTGACGTTCAAAATGTGAGCTAATGTAATATGGCTGAAGGTGGG
Source organism: Chrysogorgia sp. JL179-B06 (assembly GCA_035772405.1). Lineage (NCBI taxonomy): Eukaryota > Metazoa > Cnidaria > Anthozoa > Scleralcyonacea > Chrysogorgiidae > Chrysogorgia > Chrysogorgia sp. JL179-B06. The sequence continues at coordinate 638,236 of JAYKKM010000410.1, read as the reverse complement.
GAAGGTTTTGACGAGATCGAGATGAATAAATTTGATGAGTACGACGACGCGAGTGATGAGCAATTAGAAGAGGAGCTCGCCGACACTGGCGAGTGGCTCAAAGACAAAGACGTTGAGTACGGTGTGAGTGAGATGCCGAGAGACATTCGTGTTGACTATATCAAGAACCGCGACACTGTGAATAAGATAAGAAGTGTGCTAGATAGAAGGCAAGGTGGGCAAAAAGAGACGTCGTTTATCGACGCTGACGATGGTAAAACGGTGACAATAAGGGGGACCAACACAGAAGTCCCCGCAGTGGAGTTTGTTGAGCAGGAGTCGTATGGTGACGTCAATGACGAGAGTTTTAGTATAGCTTTTGAAGAGGAGAAAGAAATCGAGAGAAGACTTGGTGAACTAAAAGCGCACAACAAAGAGGTAATAAAAAACGAAGTAAAAAGAGTCAAGCTAATAAATAAGAAAATAGGTGAGTTGAGTGAAAAAGCGCTTGGCCACGACGTCGCGTCAAGGGAGATAGTTAACAGGTCGCGGGTCACGGACTCGGGGGCTATTCTTTTCAAACCAATAGGCACACATGGTAAGTATGGGGGACCCAGGCTAATTCTAAAACCTAAAGGAGACATTTTGATCTACAGCAAAGATAGCAATAGTAAAAGGGCTATTGATCAGTTCAGAGAGTTAGTTAAACAAATCCCCAATAGCGTAGAAACAACAGCTGTCACAACAGAAGTAGCCCCAGATGACTTCCCAGTAATTGAAACAAGAGTGGATCACGACGACATACCTGGGTTATCACCAGACGAGAACCGTGATCTGAGTGGTGTGGTTAATCCAAGCGATAGTGTGGTGCCTGAGTCAAGAACAGGTGACGATGGTGCGTTGCAAGCGCAGGTAGACCACTTTCAAGAGACGATAGATGAGACGAGTGGGAGATTGGCAAAGCTTGATAAAAAAACTAACCAAACTGGTCTCACGCCCGACGAAGAGCGAGAGCACGTTGGTTTGGTTGAAAGAGAGTCAGGACTCAAGCAAGCCAGAGACAGAACTATCGAGCAGCGACAAATAGAAGAGGTTAGAGAGCAGCAGGAAGTCGACATTGACAGGTTTCAGAGATTTAAGGAATGGGCTAAAGAAAATATAGTTGGGTTGAGCGCTGTAGCGATTTCAATGGCTGGAATTATAACAACAATTATTATCGCTGGTAGATCCGCTGTTATGAGAGGCGCTGTGGCTACGAGGTCATTCGCACAGGCTGTTAAGAATGCGATAATGAAGATGGGTCCATGGGCTGTTGGGTTGGCTAATTTAGTTTACAATGCGTTGACGTTGGGTGCGAAGGGTCTCGCTTGGTTGGCTCAAAATCTGTGGGTACTCGCGGTGGTACTTGCGTGGTTTGCTTATGATTATTACAAGCTAAAACGGCAGCGATAAAACATATGTAAAGTATATGAACGTCACGTCAGCAGAGTTGAGCCCTGGTTTTAGACGAGCGACCATGGGTGTCATAAAAGGGGTGAGAACGCAACACGTAATCACGTTGAACCCTAATAAAGTCAGTCCTGGTGAGGAACTTTACATTGATATACCGAAGCTTAAGGTTAGCAGCTGTTTGGTGCCTGGATCGTTGGGTCTAGTGTTCGACTTTAAGAATGCAAACGCCAAAAGCTGGTTCTTGAACAATGTCAGCAAGTTGTTGGTTGAGAAGCTTGTTGTAAGACTAGCTGGGGAGACTGTGTACGACAACAATGGGGAAAATTACACTGGTGTCTATCGCGACCTTTGGGAGAGCGTCACTGCGCGAGACCAAATGATTGACTATGGTATTGGTGGTGAGAACTTGAGAAAGTTAATTTCTAAGGATGACAGTGGCGCGACGAGTGGGAATGTCGCTAAAGTTAGTGACGCGTTGATGTTTGGTGTGATTGGGACGAAACAGCGGATAAAGCTCGGCAAGATCATGAATGACCATGGGTTGTACGCTCCTTTTAGCATGAACAACAACTTGCAGTATGTGATCACACTTCCGAAGGCCACAGACATCATGGTGGCGCAAACTAATGAGGCTGTAGGTGGATACACTCTGGAGAACCTCGAACTTGAGTACGAAACGATTGATAATCAGGAGCTCTCTGATGAAATAACGTCGTTGTACGCAAGTGGTCGTAGTTTGTCATACGAACACGTTACGTTGATGAAAACCACTGAATGGGATAAAGGCACGACCATTGTGAACGAGAATGTTAATCTTCCAAGAAAAAGCATGAAGGCAATCGTGTTGCTATTCACGAATAAGGTGCGAACAGACAGCGAGGAGTTTCTTTACCCAAATATTGAGAATATTAGAGTCACAATTGAAGGTGTGCCAAATAGTGTGTACTCACAAGGCATCCCAAAGTCGAAGTTCTACGCGGAAGCGAAACGATTGTTTGGGTTGGGTGAAGAACACGCTCAGTTCATGACCATACAGAAGTTCTATAAAGATGGCTTTGCGTTAGTCATCGACTTGAGGAGTGTTCAAGATAATCGCAATGTCGCCACTGGCAAGAACATTGTAAACACACAATCTGGTGTGCTTCTTGAGATCACTAAGAAAGCGACGACTGCAAATGTCATGTGTAGGGTGTTTGTGATAAGCGATGGGTTGGTCAACTTTATGAACAATGGGCTGCAATCAATCCAGTATTAAATCAAACGTGAGTTAATGGAGACTCCGTTTAATATGCTAATTGTTGGTATGACAGCTTGTGGCAAGACGCATTATTTGCTGGAAACATTGGAATCTGAGTATAGTGGTAAATTTGACTACATTGTGTTGATTTGCCCTACTTTTGAGTGGAACAAAGCGTATCAAGATTGGAAATATGTGCGTGACCCCGACGTGTTAGCGATAGACTGCACACAGGACAATGTCGACGCTGTTCTCAAGTGCGTAACAAACGTTTTTAAAGGCACTAACACTCTGATCGTGTTGGATGACTGTGCGAGTTCTCAAGATGTCAAGAATAGGACTAGTCAATTGGTTAACTTGGCTTTTAGTGCGCGACATTTTATGTTGAGCGTTATTGTCATCACACAACAACTGACGTCGATCGCAAAACCGTACAGAGAAAATATTAGTAAGCTCGTTTGCTTCTACTGCCCAAGTAGGAGTGATATGAAGGTCGTTATCGACGATTACCTTGGAAACATTAGCAGAGAAAAATCGTCGGCGATTGTGACCGCGTTAAAAAATAATAAGTACGCTAGACTAGAAATCTCACTGCGCTATCCATACAGTCACGAAGTTGTTATTCCGCAATAAAATATGGGTATAAGTAATAGCGTGATGGTGAAACGCAAAAGTGAAGAAAATCCTACGATTGAGGAATTAGTCGAGGACACTGATGGTACTTCGACTGTGGAAGACAATATTGACGTTAGGAGATCCGAACTTATTAGACTGTCTGGTGATGGTGTGGTGAGCCAATCTGAGGCGTACATTAAAAAAGCGTCCGCAAAAGTTATTGATAAGATATGGCGCCAATATGAGTTGAAGAGAGTGGAGATCGCAAACGCTTTTCTCACCGACTTGCTAATCAGCAAATTCGCCAGCTTACTAGATGGGTTGAACGCCATTGAGAACCCTGACGAACTAAATGACGAACTACAAAAAGACCCGTTACTAAAGAAAGACGTCGAGAGCATTGTCGCGATTGTGACACCGTACGTACCTTTCTTGGGCTTGTTGTCGGGAGGAATTATAACATCGAAACACGTGTACGATCATCATTTTAGGAGTGAGGTGGTAGACACTGAAAACAGTGAGCAAACGGACTAATTCGCGAAACAACTGGCTATTTGTTGGTCAATGTTGTTAGCCAATCAAAAGAGCGCCATTTCGCTATCCATTTGGATAAACATCACCACTAGAATCAAAATCTAGTGGTTTTTTTTCGCGCGTGAGTTGAGACAACAGCAGAACGCGTCGGTTGAAATGACACTCTCTATTTTTTAATATGTGGGAGTGAGCTCGTACCACATTTTATTTTTTTAACACGCGAAAATGTTGAAATGACACTTTCTATTTTTTCCTAAATGTAATTTGTGAGAATTTTGAAACGACGCTCTCTATTTTTTTAAATATGGCTGAAATGGTGTCAAATTTAGCGAGAGTCGCTATTTAGTATAAATTTGGTATTGTTTCGCTAATCTCGCATGTGTTTGATATCAATTTAGTAGAAAACGCGTGAGGGGTGTCTAAATTGACGAACGATCGTTGTAGTAGTATAGCAAGTAGGGCTGCGAGCTTATTCGACGTTAATCGTAAATATAAATACCAAAACATCACCAAATTTGTCGAGTCGCGACTTGGCAAAATTTGGTGATGTTTTGGTATTTATATTCACGGTTGAGGTCGATTGAGCTCGCAGCCCTACTTGCTATACTACTCTTCACAGGGGGAGCCTACAAAGCTGCTAACTGTGCTGAGAGCATGACTCTCACCCCCCAAAGATGGAAACCTAGAATCCTTTTGACGCAAGAGCCAGCAGTGATCCTATAGATAAAGACGGAAGGAAAAAGGAACCTAAAATGTTTACTTGGGAAGGTGTTAAACTTAACCTATATTAACTATTTTATCCCAAGACGAAGGAAGGTTTAAGTTAAAAAGGATAAAATGATAAAAGGTTAAAAAGGTTAAAAAGAGAAGGCTATTAACTTCTCCACATTAACAACACCCAAGGATCTCCCAGCAAGCCAATTTGCGGGGGAGGGTAGTGATGTGTTTGGCGGCCTCAAGAGGTTTAATGTGGGCAGATGCCGTCTTGAGGCACTTGGCCTCATCGGAGGGTACTGTATGGTAATACTAAAATGAATGCTTCAGTTCAAATAATGGAATACGTTTGTCCAGGTCTCTATAACGTGATCGGAGTGACATAATAAAAACATGAGAGAAGTGTAGAGATAAGCACAAGCCCCCAAGGCGAGTGCTTTCCCAAATTCACAAGTGTTTTTATTACTTCACGAGGGTTTCAAGTACCGGTATACATGTGTGTAGATACCTGGGCAAACAATATCATATTATTTTTATAAAATAATTTGGAAACAATGCTTATACTTTGAATAATTACGATATATAATGCTTTTTCTTTTGATTAATGCTTTTTCTTTTGATTAATGCAAATTATCATTAGTAATAGTTACTAACGTCATTAAGGTCTCCATAGCCTGATCAAGACCGGCAAGCTGACTAATAACTGCGTGTTTTGAGTAAACAAATTGTTTTATATAAAATACTATAAAGAATCAGAATGTTCACACAACAATAATTCTATAATATAGCCAGTACATGTACTGTATCATACTGTGTAAACAGAATAAGTTTGTCAAAATCAAAACTTTCTGTAGTGACAATTAAGTAACATTTTGTTGGTTCAAATATAACATTAATTAAACAATGTTAAAGTACTGTCAGGATGCAGGATTTTGTGTCTAAATTATTTGTAGGCACCATTATTTGCATCTCCCTGCAGGTAATATACTGTACATGAATACTGCCTACCTGACACTGTGGATGGGGTTTGATGCAATTTGGTCGCAGTTAGATCGTGGTTTCTGTTGTGTTATTTCTAGGCAGTACTGCACACATACAGTACTTCTACCTTGCATGCCTTCACATGCATGTACATTGTACTGTTTTGAACCTGCTTAAATTTAAAATTACAAATTGGCTATTTTTTTATTACTCCCACAAAATCTACTCATTCATTAATTCATTAATTCATAGCAAAAACCTTAACCATGGAATTACGTTATTAGCAAGAAATATTTGGGAAATAAGCCCCTCCATGTATATAAAACGAGTGGGAATTAATAATATAATATATGAAAGCTGTTACTAGTTCTCAAAAGAACTGGATATAATATGAAAATGATAAATAGGAGAAAAATACTTAAGTAAAAGTACCTTACAATAGTGTATATTAATGGACTTATATACCTAGCTGTACTTATACTTACATATTAATAAGTACTTACGTATACATATAAGTACTCTTACTAAAGTATTTTTCGACAAATTGAAGTTCTCCTATTTCTCCTTTTCATATTATATCCAGGAATTAATAGTATTACTAATATACTATATATCAAGTAAGTACAGGTATAACCCTTACACAAAAAGTCTATAGGCACCTATTGGGCACCTATAGGCAATGTGCCAATTTTCTATAGAAGCCTATAGGCACCTATAGGCTGCATCCATAGGTTAATAGGTTTCTCTATAGGTCGCCTATAGAAAATGTGCCAATTGCCTATACAAGCCTATAGGATTCCTTAGGATCCTATAGGTTGCCTATAGATATGCATATACCTGTAGGCAGGCCTTTTTTGTTAGGGGATAGATGTGTTTACATGTAAACCATTAATTTGAGTACTTACATGTTCACGTAGCTTAACAATCGCTTTTGCTGCCAATTCCGAATTGGAATCCTGTTGCACATGGTGCTCTTCTGACGTCTCTTCTTTGGCTTTTAGCTTGTAAGAAACCTTTTCTTCCTCTGAAAGGTTCCGCCAAATTCTGAAGTTTGCCTGGTTTTTTTCAGACAAACTAGTGTACTGCTTTGCTTCTAAGATAACATATTTATTACATTAGCTGAAGACATAAATGTACAATGAAACAATGAAATCATGACAGGGCTGAAATTACAAACAAAGCATTTTCTCAGAAATCTTTATATTTTTATGTTTTTAAGATATGTATATGATTATTTTGAGGGATATGTAATTTATTCACATATATCCAAAAGGTGCCTCAAATATAAACGGTGATGCATTTGATTGTGGATGTTTTTAGAAATATGTTATAAAATAATTACCATAAGTATTTTTGTCATAATGAAAATAACAAACCTTCCGATTTTAGAAATTCCCTGAGGTGAATATTAGCCCCAGAAAGCATCCTTCGCTTCCTGGGTGGCATAGCAGTGGCCACATTGCTCTCAGTATTTCTTACTGAATCTTCAGAAATGCCTTCTGACCTTGTCTTTCTTTTCCGGTTATTAATGAAATTCTTGAAAGGTATAGAAAAAAAAAAATATATATATATAGTACAATATCTACAGACACGTGTTTCGCTGTTCCACAGCTCATCAGTGTAGCTTGGTACAATCTAGATATGGGCATGAGAACTAATTATACACAAACGATTGCCAGTGACAACCGCTTGTGGGATAAACAGCGGCCATGCGCACATCTAGAGAGCGTGAAGCGGTATAGGGCCAGAGTGCTCAAACTACCACAAGGGTAGTGGGCGTTGCATTATCGCTAAAGGACACCTACACCAACTTCACAGAGTGCTCAACAACACCGAAGTGAAGGAGCGTAATAGTACAATATCTACAGACACGTGTTTCGCTGTTCCACAGCTCATCAGTGTAGCTTGGTACAATCTAGATATGGGCATGAGAACTAATTATACACAAACGATTGCCAGTGACAACCGCTATATATATATATATATATATATATATACATATATATATATATATATATATATATATATAGAAATATAATATACCCAGAATCTTATCCCGGCATTACCACCATATATACAGAACTCGTGACTAGGCTCTCGGCAACGGCTTCCGTAGCTCAGAGCACTGCACTAGCATCGCAGGGTCACGGGTTCAATTCCCAGCCGGAAGGCATTAAAGTTGCATTTTTCGCAACTGGTCCCGGTTTGGTCTTAAAATGTATGTATTCCAACACTCAAAATTTTGCTTCACCATAAATCCTTTCTATATATATATATATATAAAATATATATATATATAAGACATATATATATATATATATTTAAGAAATAGAAAACATTTTCCGTGTTTACATACAGTTATATAAACACGAGTGGAAGTTTGGGAGAACGAGAAATCATAGTGGGAACACGAGCCCGTAGGGCGAGTGTTTCCACGCGATTTCGAGTTCTCCCAAACTTCCACGAGTGTTTATATAACGTATGGGAACACGGATAAAAATGTTTTCTATTTCTTTTATAAAATAACCCGTTGAAAGCAAATAAAATGTACAAATATCTTTTTTATCAACACGTAAATTCTCGTTACTGCGTATGATGGCACCGTGATGTCTAATTGATGGCGTATGATGGCTAATTGATGGCGTATGATGGCTAATTGATGGCGTATGATGGCTAATTGATGGCGTATCACGATGGCGTAATCCATCCATGTTATATAGCCTGATATAAACACGGTAACTGACCAATCACAGTGTGCGTAAGACACGACTTATTTTATAAATATATATATATGTATATATATATATATATATATATAGATATATATATATATATATATATATATATCTGTGTGTGTGTATATTATTTTCCTGAGTTTGCATTTAATTATTTTACTATAATATATATATTGTACAGTAAAAACCTGCTAACAAGAACCTACATTTTATCCAATCAGCCTGGCATAGGTTGAAGTTCTTATATTCTTAATAATACTGTATGTTCTTTAATATATAAACAAATTCTTAATTTCAGCCTGTGGTTCTTAATAATGGTAGGTTCTTGTTAGTGGATTTTTATTGTATATCAACCTCATGCCATGGTATACTATATATTATATATATATATATATATATATATATATATATATATATTGGGGGACTGATAACTCATGATCACTCGCTAGCACTGTCACTGACAAATGTAGAAGAACTGAAACATACAGTACCTTTACTTGACTAACCGAGAGATCTAGCTCAACAGAAAGAACTTGAATTCGATTTAGCGACTTCTTTCCAGTCGATTGTAAGCCAGCACACCAAGCTTCCTCTAATCGCGCAAGCTGTGATGAAGAGAATTGACTTCTAGAAGACATCTAAATTGCAAATTAGCTCGCGAATATGCAGATTGCAGATCACTCGACCTTTTGAAACACGCTTTCAGAACTCGCTGCACGCAAATCCAGCGATTGCCAGCGGTTATGTTTGTGAGGGTAGTTCAGGTGATCCCCTGGCCCAGTATATACATTGGCGCGGCCACTGATTTTGTCAATATATATATTGATGATTTTATGTGAATCGGGTGGCTATACATAGCTCGGCAAAGAGACTGAGCACGAGTTACGCACTGGAAACCCAAGAAGTGTCAAGAATAGTGTGCTGGGAGGGTTAAAACCCTCCAAATTCAATTTATTTACCAGTCTATTGCTTAGAATAACATTTTGAACTCACAAGTCCACAAAACTGCCCAAATAATACAAAAAACAAAACATTTCTAAACACTTTCTTCAAAAAGTAACGAGTTTATTACTTTTTATGGGGGGCCACTTTTTTTTGGTCACCCCCTGTATATTCCTGTGAGTTCATTGAATCTCACAGGATGGCTGTTCGCGCAGATCAGCATTTCGATCAGACACATCAGGCAAATCAAATCAAACAAAGCCATTGTTAAAATCAAACTAAACGAAGCCATTGTGCTCGTTGAAAACAAATATATTTGCCGATTAATTTCTAAGTATATAAACAGTTTTTACGAAGGGTATGCACGTTCTCGTAATATATTAGACACGTATGTTATGTATTCGGACTTCATAATTCCAACTCTGTTTTCAGAATTGAAAGCAGTTAAATATTGATCGCGATAACATTCAAAATATACGTACGACAAAACGGGCTTTTGCGATTTGTGATCTACAAATACACGGCGTGCGAGGTCTGGGGACCATGGATGGTAAAAATCCCGTAAGGGGTTTAGATGAAACTCTAGGAGCCGGGGAATAGAACAGGCTGACGAGGGGTTACTGTGAATAACGTATTTCTAGCTTATATTTGTTCTTGTGACACAATTAAGTAGACGCATCTACGCATTGCGTATCTATTTTTACTTGTGATAAAGAAATTGGGGTCTAAAGTGATCGTTGGATGTACCGATTTCATTACTGATTTGTACATACGACAATATACGGAATCTAGACATCCACTTGGCTCTTGTTGTAGGACACGTACCTATGCTCTCAAATAGGAACCTACCGGAGGTTCCATTTGAAGAGCACATACATTGCCCTAACGAGCATATAGGTTGCCCTGACGAGCAAACACATTACCCTCGTACCAGCCCACTGTATGTACGCAATTATTGGCATTGTTAACACGTTACTGAGCGCATGCGTCTAACAGTCAATTTATAATCCCACATGCTTATAGTCTCTCTTATGAGTCTACTTAAGCCTGGTTTCCATTTGGTCGCTACGGTGTCATAGTGGTCGATGTAATAGATTGTCTATCTATCTTGTCCTTTGTCTGCTGTATGCAAAGCAGTCTTTACTGATTGCAGAGATAGGACACTATATTACATCGACCACTATGACACCGTTGCAATCGTGGCGACCAAATGGAAACCAGGCATTATTAAGGACTTCAAGTGAGGGAGTCGAGCGTCACGACTCCAAGTGAGGGAGTCGAGCGTGGGGGACAAGTAGTGTCGTAAAGCTCGCTAGGCGGGGGGTTAGGATTAGAACACTCATTAGGTGGGGGTTAGGATCTTTGTTTTGAGGTCGGTTACCAAGAACAAGAGGCTGGTACGAGGGCAATGTATTTGCTCGTCAGGGCAACGTATATGCTCGTTAGGCAATGTATATACATGTATATAGTGCTCTTCATATGGAACCTCCCACCTTCCATATATGGAATACGTATTGTAAGTCCCTATAAAATTGCCGGGGTTTTCGTGGTACCCCAGCCATATTGCACGAGTAATGAAAGCGGGGAATCGATCCTAGCCGAAAGCTCTGCTTTAGGCTCACTGGACCGCGATCGATTAAATGCGATCAATTAAGCTGGACATATGTAGAATCAACATTAATATTGTGCCCTCCATTTTGATGCCAAACTTGTCGGTACTTTGCAATGTGGCGAGTCGTTACAACTCTTCCAATATTGACTATTTTTACATCATGGAGTTATTTTATAGAAAAAGGCAGTTTTGACGCAGCAGGCAGTTTTCGTTATTTTTTGGTTTAACTCTTCCCGGTAACGCAAGATTAAAATTTTAAAATCGACTAGCGCCAGGTACACGAGATCCACTCACACGCCAAGTTTGATTCGATTTCATAAAAAAAATTCTGCGATTGGTGGCATTTTGAATTATCAGGATGCTGCAAGATGGGCTTCTCAAGGAAATTCTTTTTCAAGAAAAATGAAAGTTGTTCAATCTAATTTATAATAATTAATGCTAATTTATATTAACATAATGTTTATTGTTTGGGAAAATTAAAAGCATTGGTATAAAAGCCCGTTTATTGGGCTTTCAGAAAATAAATAAATTTCGCAACAGTTATGGTCACGGAAGCACGGGAGAGTGTTGTTGCCAAACGTCAGGAATGCAGCTCATTCAACTGAACACTGCATGTTGAACAACAAATCACTAGGAAGAGAAGACTTTTGTGTGGAATGGAAGAGCAGCTGAGAAGATTTGATGAAAAGCTAGCAGATAACTCCAGATTTTTAGTCGTAACTAGTTTAGTAACGGAGTAATATCCGATTGCTATAGGTTCGCGGTTCCCTTTAAAATCCCGCAAACAAGTGTTTTCTGTTTTTTACGTAATTTTACCCAATATTATATGACCATCATAAACGTACGAGCTGTACCCGATACGACCCCTGGTGCATCTTGCCCCATTTTTAAATTGTTTATAACATAAACATTGTTTTTGAATGTGACACTCGCGGAGCTTGAGTTACATGTTTGAGTTACATGTTTTCTATAGATGTAGTTTATAACAGGTAAAACATTTTCTTAATGGCGCTATTTACTTATTTTTTTCGGACTTTTTTAGGTTTTTCAGTACCCGAACAGTCTCACTCCATTAAGATCTCTCATCTTACTTGTTAGCCCAATACAGTATGTAGCCCAACAACAATTTAACGCTTTTAGTAGCTTTTCATATATACAGTACTGCTCAGAAATAACCTAACAAAAACCGAGCCCAATACGCGATCTTTTTGCGGTTCGTCTGCGTGCGTCTTGCGGTTCGTCTGCGTGCGTCTTGCGGTTCGTCTGCGTGCGTCTTGCGGGTAGTATGCGTGCGTCTTGCGGTTGACTGAATCTGCGTTCCACGAGACGCAAGGTTCGTAGTGTTCGTCTCACTTCGGAACGAACGTCAACAACCACAAGTAGCGACAGTGTTTACAGTAATAGTGATGGGTAAGCTTTCGGAATACGCGAGGATACAGGCAAAAAGGTGGTGAACTTAGGCTGTTGCAATATATCGATATTTTCGATAAATATCGATATTTCAAAAATATGATATTCGATATTCGATTTTTCGCATATCACAACCGAGACGCAGACGCACTGTTAGGTTATTTCTGAGCAGTACTGTACCATTGCTATGCATGGGAAACGTTGGTGTTTTCCAAATAGATCGATGTCCTAATTTTCCAGATATCGAAATTGTAATTTTTGGGAGTGCGGCAATACACGGATCGCGAATCTTAAAAAAAATTTAAAATGTGCGTATTTGGTGCATTATGGGATACTTCAGGTGAGTAAAATTCTGTGCTGGCGCTCCTACAGTATGTGCCACGATGGTCAGAAAATGAATGACGGTAAAAACGCATAACAATTAAAAATAAGTGCATATAACGCCTGTGGGAATTTAAAATATATGTAATATATGGATTCTCCTGAGAAAAATTGTAATATATCTTGTCAGCCGAAAATTTCATCTTCATAGACTTTTTTGCTGTTAAAGTTGACGGAAATGACGTCATAGCAGACATCTGTAAAGAGGTTTTCATATAGACAGATGCCCGCTATGACATCACTTCCGTCAACTTTAGCACCAAAAACGTCTATGAATATGAAATTTTCGGCTGACAAGATAAATTACAATTTATCTCAGGAGAATCCATACATTACAAATATGTTAAATTCCCACAGACGTTATAATATGCACTTTAAGTACTTCTACTGTAAATGTTATTGACGCACACAATAAAGTCAGTTGGCCAATAAAACCAACAGAATCACCATTAACATTCTACTTCCGGTTGGCTGAGTAACAATATTGTTCTACGCATGTAACAAGAATCAAAGCGCTTTATTAAACATAAATCGTAGAAAACAACGAAAAATAACCATTTTTAAACGTCCGTGACAGGCTGTCCGAAATTGCGGTAAACGCGCGTTACTGCCGTAGTTTTACATAGTTTTACAGTAACGATATCGCGTTACCCCAGAAGGAAATATCGTTACCCAAGAACTACAAAATGTGAAATAATAAAATTAACGCTTTTTTCGTGATATCTTTCCTGCAGACATTTTTATAATTATTTAAATGGTTCTTATTCGCCAGAACGTTCTAATTTCTTTTTCTACGCGCTATCAAGTAAACTTTGGACACAGGCTAAATCCAACGTTGTTTATTGTTTACTGATCGCGATGAGTTTGTTTTGCATTTGAAATGTTGGGGCGTTGTTGTGCGTTGTCTTATTATAACAAATAAGATTGGAAATAGCAGTATTCAACGCAAAATATTTACAATTTACAAGTTTCGTGGGTATTCTTACACTTGCGTGTTTTCAAAAATATTTGGCATTAAAGTAGAGCATGTTAAAGAGGGTTAAATTTGTCGCGAATGTTTTTATCTCGTATCACTTTAATTCAAACCAGATATTTACAATAATATAGCTCGCAAACCCTCACATGCATGTGTTCACTGTTTTTGTCCCTTTTTCCCAGTCCCCATCTCCGCCCGAGCGCTCTCCGATCATGTCCCGATCTTACATAAACATTGCGTAACATTACATAAGCCTTAATTTTGCTGAAGATATCCCCGACACTCTCCCCCTATTTGATTTACCGTATTGAAGCAAATAAAACCCTTAAAATTAAAAGGCAATTGTCCTACACTACAGTTCGAGGATACAGTGTTCAAGTTCACATTGTTCCAATGTGATATTGTTCACGCATCAGCAGCTTCTCCAGCTAACACATCTCGAATACGTTCCTTCGCAATCACCGCCGCGGCTCGTTTGGGTGTGAATTCCTTCGATTCAGGATCTAAACCTTTCGATTGTCCTTGGTTCTTCTCGATATCACAGCTCAGCTCCATTGGACATAATAGTTGAACTGCCCGTTCCATATACGATTTTCCCGCTCTCAATCTCGCTCCCCGAATCTCCCCGTCTCTTCCTTTTATGAGCTTCACGACGATTCCGATATTCCATTTACCTCGATTTCGCAGCTCGCTTTGCATGAGAACCACGTCACCAACTTTCAACGACAAACTCTTGCTCTTGTGTTTCAGGTTATGTCTTTCCCTCAGACCTCTCACGTACTCACTGGTCCAACGCGACCACAAAACGTCCTTACAACGACGTAAGTATCTCGCCCTCTTTCGCAGTTCGGTTTCTTCGATGGAATCTACGTCCGTTTCTGGTAAAACGTTTGACTGCCCGTACATCATCAGATTCGGTGTCAAAATCGGGAGTTGAACATCGTCTTCGACATACGACAACGGACGATTGTTAACAGCTATCTCCACATCGAGTAAAACTTCTTCCAATTCATTAAGATACAGAACGGCTCGACCGATCGACTTGTAAAGCGCTTGTTTCATTACTCCGATTAACCGTTCAAATTGTCCACCCCACCAGGGTGCTTTCGCCAAATTGAACTTCCATTCGATATTGTGGTGGGCCAGATAATCTTGTAACTTCTCTTCTTTCATTATCACTTTCAACCATTTCGCCGCGGCTACGAAACTTTTCCCGTTATCTGAGTAGATGGTAGAAGGACTCCCCCTTCTGGCGATGATTCGTTTTAGACAACGGATGAATCCCTCGGTTGTTTGGTCTGTCAGCAGCTCTAGGTGGATTGCCCTCGATAGACTGCATGCTCGTACCAGCCCACTGTATGTACGCAATTATTGGGATTGTTAACACGTTACTGAGCGCATGCGTCTAACAGTCAATGCTTAGTCTCTCTTATGAGTCCACTTATTAAGGACTCCAAGTGAGGGAGTCGAGCGTCGCGACTACAAGTGAGGGAGTCGAGCGTCGCGACTACAAGTGAGGGAGTCGAGCGTCGCGACTACAAGTGAGGGTGTAGAGCGTCGCGACTACAAGTGAGGGAGTCGAGCGTCGCGACTACAAGTGAGGGTGTCGAGCGTCGCGACTACAAGTGAGGGTGTCGAGCGTCGCGACTACAAGTGAGGGTGTCGAGCGTCGCGACTACAAGTGAGGGAGTCGAGCGTCGCGACTACAAGTGAGGGTGTCGAGCGTCGCGACAACAAGTGAGGGAGTCGAGCGTCGCGACTACAAGTGAGGGTGTCGAGCGTCGCGACTACAAGTGAGGGAGTCGAGCGTCGCGACTACAAGTGAGGGAGTCGAGCGTCGCGACTACAAGTGAGGGTGTCGAGCGTCGCGACTACAAGTGAGGGAGTCGAGCGTCGCGACTACAAGTGAGGGAGTCGAGCGTCGCGACTACAAGTGAGGGTGTCGAGCGTGTCGAGCGTGGGGGACAAGTTGGGTAACATGGGTAGTGTCGTAAAGCTCGCTAGGTGGGGGGGGGGGTGGGGGGGGGGGGGGGGGGGGGGGGGTTAGGGTTATAAAACGCGCTAGGCGGGGGGTTAGGGTTAGAAAACACGTTAGGTGGGGGTTAGGATCTTTGTTTTGGGGTCGGTTACCAAGAACAAGAGGCTGGTACGAGGGCAATGTATTTGCTCGTTAGGGCAATGTATGTATATAGTGCTCTTCATATGGAACCTCCCACCATCCATATATGGAATACGTACTGTAAGTCCCTATAAAATTGCCGGGGTTTTCGTGGTACCCCCGCCATATTGCACGAGTAATGAAAGCGGGGAATTGGAAACTAATTTACGATCCTAGGCGAAAGCTCTGCTTTAGGCTCACTGGACCGCGATCGATTAAATGCGATCAATTAAGCTGGACATATGTAGAATCAACATTAATATTGTGCCCTCCATTTTGATGCCAAACTTGTCTGTGCTTTGCAATGTGGCGAGTCGTTACAACTCTTCTAATATTGACTATTTTTACATCATGGAGTTATTTTATAGAAGAAGGCAGTTTTGACGCAGCAGGCAGTTTTGACGCAGCAGGCAGTTTTCGTTATTTTTTGGTTTAACTCTCCCCGGTAACTGTATGGAAAACTGTACCGGCAGGTGTCCCGCAGGGGACAAAATTTGGTCCCTGGCTTTTTTTAGTCATGATGAACGATCTTGATGTTGCTGGTGACGTGAGCCTTTGGAAATACGTTGATGACTCAACCTTGTCCGAAATTGTCAACAAACATCAATCTAGTGCAATGCAAACTTATGTTAACGAATTCGCTGCGAAGTCTATAAGTGATGGTATGCAGCTGAAGGAATCCAAGTGTAAGGAACTTCGTATTAGCTTCTCATTTACAAATTCCGAATTCGCCCCTGTTGTTATCAACAATAAAGAAATTGAAGTGGTCCCGTCAGTAAAACTGTTAGGGCTATTCATCTCCGATGATCTTAAATGGAACACACATATCGAGAATGTATGCAAGAAAGTTTCATCTCGCTTATATTTTTTTGAGACAATTGAAACGAGCTAAATTACCACAAAAGGACCTCCTACTGTTTTATGTTACTTGCATTCGCCCAGTTGTTGAATATGCGTGCGAAGTGTTTCATGATTCTCTTCCAAAATACCTTTCCGATGACCTCGAAAAACTGCAAAAAAGGGCCTGTAGAATAATTCTTCCTGGTCATTGTTATCAAAATGCACTTAATGAACTAAATCTCATGTCGCTGGTCGACCGAAGACAAAACCTGACGAATAAACTTTTTAAAAATATTGTTAATGATTCACAGAACAAATTACATCATTTATTACCCGCATTAAACCACTCTGAGGTATCTCTAAGAAGAAGAAGAAAATTTCAGGTTCCTAATTTCAAGACAATTAGATTTAAAAACGATTTTATTAACTGTAATTCCAGTAAATATATAGAATATATATAATACATTTAAAGTGTTCTTAATCCATGTAAATATCTAGCTAAATAGCTTCTATTATCTTTTTAATTTATTGTTGTAAAACTTAACGTTATTCAGCCGAATGTGATTACTAAGGCTGCGAGTTTCAAGTATTAAATCATCAATCAATCAATCAATCAATATGTAGCCCATTTAACGCTTTCAGTAGCTTTTCATATATACTATTGCTATGTATGGAAACGTTGGTGTTTTCCAAATCGAACGATGTCCTAATTTTTGAAATATCGCAATTGGAAATTTAGGAGTGCGGCACGCATCGCGAATCTTAAAATAAATAAAAAATGTGCGTATTTGGTGCGTTTTCCGGTACCCGAACAGCCTAGCCCGCTATTACGATATCCACTCGTTAGCCCAATATGTAGCCCACCAACAATTTAACGCTTTTAGTAGCTTTTCATATATATTATTGCTACGTAAGGAAACGTTGGTGTTTTTCAAATAGATGTCCCAATTTTCCAAATATCGCAATTGTAATTTTGGGGGTGTACAGTAGTTTGTAACAGGTAAAAATCTATTTACTCGGTATTTACTTGTTTTTTCGGACTGTTTTCGGTTTTTCAGTACCCGAACAGCCTCACACTATTAAGATCTCTCATCTTACTGTACTTGTTAGCCCAATATGTAGCCCACCAACAATTTAACGCTTTCAGTAGCTTTTCATATATACTATTGCTATGTATGGAAACGTTGGTGTTTTCCAAATCGAACGATGTCCTAATTTTTGAAATATCGAAATTGGAAATTTGGGAGTGCGGCACGCATCGCGAATCTTAAAATAAATAAAAAATGTGCGTATTTGGTGCATTATGGGATACTTCAGGTGAGTAAAATTCTGTGCTGGCGCTCCTATGTGCCACGATGATCAGAAAAGGAATGACGGTAAAAACGCATAACAATTAAAAATTAAAGTGCATATAACGTCTGTGGGAATTTAAAATATATGTAATATATGAATTCTCCTGAGAAAAATTGTGATATATCTTGTCAGACGAAAACTTCATCTTCAGACTTTTTTGCTGTTAAAGTTGACGGAAATGACGTCATAGCGGGCATCTGTAAAGAGGTTTTCATATAGACAGATGCCCGCTATGACATCACTTCCGTCAACTTTAGCACCAAAAACGTCTATGAAGATGAAATTTTCGGCTGACAAGATAAATTACAATTTATCTCAGGAGAATCCATACATTACAAATATGTTAAATTCCCACAGACGTTATAATATGCACTTTAAGTACTTCTACTGTAAATGTTATTGACGCACACAATAAAGTCAGTTGGCCAATAAAACCAACAGAATCACCATTAACATTCTACTTCCGGTTGGCTGAGTAACAATATTGTTCTACGCATGTAACAAGAATCAAAGCGCTTTATTAAACATAAATCGTAGAAAACAACGCAAAATAACCATTTTTAAACGTCCGTGACAGGCTGTCCGAAATTGCGGTAAACGCGCGTTACTGCCGTAGTTTTACATAGTTTTACAGTAACGATATCGCGTTACCCCAGAAGGAAATATCGTTACCCAAGAACTACAAAATGTGAAATAATAAAATAAACGCTTTTTCGTGATATCTTTCCTGCAGACATTTTTATACTTATTTAAATGGTTCTTATTTCGCCAGAACGTTCTAATTTCTTTTTCTACGCGCTATCAAGTAAACTTTGGACACGGGCTAAATCCAACGTTGTGTATTGTTTACTGATTGCGATGAGTTTGATTTGCATTTGAAATGTTGGGGCGTTGTTGTGCGTTGTGTTATTATAACAAATAAGATTGGAAATAGCAGTATTCAACGCAAAATATTTACAATTTACAAGTTTCGTGGGTACTCTTACACTTGCGTGTTTTCAAAAATATTTGGCATTAAAGTCGAGTATGTTAAAGAGGGTTAAATTAGTTAAATTGTTGCTTTTAACGCAAGAAAATTGAAATAAATCATAAAAATTATTCACGATCAATTAAGTTGTTGAAGAATATTATAACATTAAACAGGCCTTTACAACTCTTGTTGTCACCCGGTAACGCTTGCGGTAACGGTGTCGTAAACGCGTTTCCCTAAAAACCTACAGTATCTGCGTAAACGAGATTTCGTTTCCGCCAACGAAATCTGGCGGTAACGCAATTACGTTACAGCCCCATTTACTTTTGGACAGCCTGCGTGATTAAGCAAAACCTTGAGATTTTGAGATTCGCAATCCGTGTATACCCTCCTTCCCTATCCTGATCCTTAGTACATACTTAGTACACATAGCTATTATTGCAGTTAAAATAACAAGGGGAAGGGATTGGAAATTACCTAATGATTGGCAGTAGCTGCCCCTGCAACAACATCAAATAATGTATCTGTTTTGTATGCCTTCAACTTACCCAGGATGTTTTCCCTGTGTCTTATATATAGCTTGCTGGACCAGTCTTGCAAAGACTGCTCGCATTTGAACAGCATCTAATCTGCCATCGCTATCCACTATGCGATCACGACTCCACTGAAGGTCAGGGTCAGAAATATATATGAAGGTAAATCCATGCACTAAAAAATAAAATATTTTAATCAGCAAAACCATGAGCCCCAACTCTACAAGCTTTTTAAATGACTCAAATCGCTTGCCCTTGTGCAGTATGTCTGCCTAAATCTAGGATACCACTGCACAATGACTTAAAGTGACAATGCATCGAAATTTGTCTGATTTAATATATAACAGAGTTCTCTCTTAAAAATAACAGAGAACATCAATTTACAGCTCTTCCATACTGTATTTCGCTTGGTTCTCGAGATATTTAAGACCGATGTGAGATAATATATATGATGATGTCACACGGTTTGTACATCTTTGTGATTATTAACTTTTCTTCAATGTTTAATTTTAAAAATTTCCAATATACAATATACACAAATTTCCAATATGTTCAAATGTTGTGCAAAACGTGTGACGTCATAGATTATCTCTCGAGAACCAAGTGAATTTAAATTGAAGACAAACTTGATTTTCGATTCAAATTGGCACTTCAAAATGAAATCAGGAATATAAATTGAGGTTATCTAACAAAGTTGATTGAAACTGCGCATCCATCTCTCATGAGCACAGTGAGATATGGGATCCTATAGGATCCTATAGGATTTGGGCCAATTCCTATTGGATTTTTTTGTAAGGGAGAAAGGCAAGCATTTGTTGCTTGACAAGTCAGGAATTTATTAATACTGAATGAATACGCATGTGCAGATCGCTTACTTGCACATCTCTTACTTGCACATCTCTTATCGCACATCTCTTACTGAAGTAAGTCATGTATGTTTTAAGAAACCTCACCAATCATCAATCATGATATACTGTATATACATGTAAGTCGGTTATATACCTCGACCTCGGGATATATGTTATTTATACCATATAATTACATATATCATTATAACATATAAATGATCCCTCGGTCTCGGCATATATATATATATATAGCCTCGCGCATTTAGGGGCCTCGCGCATTTAGGGGCCTCGCGCATTTAGGGGCCTCGCGCATTTAGTGGCCTTGCGCATTTAGGGACCTTGCGCATTTAGGGGCCTCGCGCATTTAGGGGCCTCGCGCATTTAGGGGCCTCGCGCATTTAGGGGCCTCGCACATTTAGGGGCCTCGCGCATTTAGGGGCCTCGTGCATTTAGGGGCCTCGCGCATTTAGGGGCCTCGCGCATTTAGGGGCCTCGCGCATTTAGGGGCCTCGCGCATTTAGGGGTCTCGCGCATTTAGGGGCCCGCATTTAGGGGCCTCGCGCATTTAGGGGCCTCGCGCACTTAGGGGCCTCGCGCATTTAGGGGCCTCGCGCATTTAGGGGCCTCGCACATTTAGGGGCCTCGGGCATTTAGGGGCCTCGCGCATTTAGGGGCCTCGCGCATTTAGGGGCCTCGCGCATTTAGGGGCCTCACGCATTTAGGGGCCTCGCGCATTTAGGGGCCTCGCGCATTTAGGGGCCTCGCGCATTTAGGGGCCTCGCGCATTTAGGGGCCTCGCGCATTTAGGGGCCTCGCGCATTTAGGGGCCTCGCGCATTTAGGGGCCTCGCGCATTTAGGGGCCTCGCGAATTTAGGGGCCTGGCACATTTAGGGGCCTGGCACATTTAAGGGCCTGGCACCCTAGGCTTGGCCCCAGGAAAATATGCAATATGCATGTAAGCTCTTGTTGCGCTGAGCTGTTATATGATCCTGTTTATACTTGTTGACACAACGACAGGGCCAGACAGGCCATTGTCTCGTTTATAATTGATGCGACTCGAACGAGTATATTTAATTGAATACAAGGCGTTGTAACTTGTAACACTGTTCGTAGACAACAGCTTTGAAAATTGCAATTGAACATTAACTGATTTAATTCATATCGAACTGGCAAACTTAAAGGAGGCTGAAGTTTGGTAAGTTTTAATTATATTACATTATTACTAGTATAATATTACCGTATATATGAAATTTCAAAGCTTGTCAATGTGTCATGCATCTGAATTGACGGAATCTATTATAATTTATATGGTTTACCGTCTACGGGACGGTAAACCGTATACCTAAATGTTACTATGTTAGACTGTTAGTGTGTTACTGGACTATGATGATATTATGTAAAATCTCAATCCATTTCCTGCGAGTTAGGAAACCGTAATTCAAGATATTTGTTCACATATATCTGAAAACGCGCAAATGTGTATATGAATTGTATATTATTTGCCTAATATATACTGTGTTGCTGACAATGCCTGACATTTAAATAAGACCCGACTATATGCCTTACGGCATGTTCCGCGGGGGGTGATTTCCCGTTTTTGTCTCATAATTATGCACTTTCACCTACGTCACCGTACATGATTAAGCCCGCAGTTTATTTTATCACCTTTAAATTCAGGCTGCGAGCAGGGCTAACACACATCGAATACGTACATATACATACATACAAGGGTCTTGGGCATGAAGCCGTGAAACTTCGGGAATTTTTTAAAATGTTAGTCTCTGTAACAGTGTAAGTGTAACGGCATTTAAAAAACCTTTTTAGGTACAGAAATACAGAATGCTACAGTAGAGTGAGCGCAGCAAAACGCAAAGCGAAGGAACAACGTGCCGCACGGGAAAGCAACGTATTGAGCAAAGTACCAAAAATCTCAACACTGTTTAGTTCCAATAGCAGCGCTCCAAGCGGTGAGACTAGCGACGCGGACGCCGGTAGTAGCAGTATCTCTATAGAAGTACTCGCGGATGTGCAATCTCAGTATCATGATGAAGGCGCTAGTGCATCGAGCACAACTGTGTCTGAGACAATACCGGCAACAGAGACACCTGTAACATCTAATGATCCTTCCGATCCCCATTCGTGTGATTTAGGATTGTGGCGTGATAACATTTCTAACAGTATGAGAGAATACTGGGCAACGAAAGGAAGTAGCGACTGCAGTAATTCGGACGCAGATTTTAGTGCTACGTCTACACTACTCGAAGAAGATAAATACAAGCGACAGTGCCAGAAAAGTATGTTCACGTACACGCACCAACTCACGAAGGAGCAACATCCTCGCACTTGGCTCTGTTACTCACCATCTCAACATGCACTGTACTGTTTTGCATGCAAAATGATGACAGATGTCTCCGTTTTTTGGAAAGCAGGGATGCAGTGACTGGAAACACGCTTCTCAACAAATTTCACGCCATGAGGGAAGTTCAAATCACCGACAAGCCATGGTTCAGCTACTACAACGCAGTGATGCAAATTCTCGTGTTGATGCAGAACTAGTTAGACAGGCGAAGACAGAACGCGATTATTGCTGTTCAGTCCTAGAGCGGGTGGTCGAAACTATTCTCTTACTGGGTGAGCGCGGCTTAGCATTTCGTGACTCAGATGAAGTTGTCGGTTCATCCAAGAACGGAAACTACTTGGGCATATTGGAACTGGTGGCGAAGTTCGATCCCTTTCTTGCGCAGCATATTAAGTCAAACGCAAACAAGGGACGGGGTCACACATCTTATCTGTCTAAGACAATTTGTGAAGAATTAATCGATTTGATGGGAAATCGTGTGCTCGATCACATTATTTCGGAAGTGAAGTCGGCAAAATATTTCTCGGTTTCTGTAGATTCAACCCCAGATATATCTCACGTTGATCAGCTCACCTGCATTCTACGGTACACGTTTTGCAATCGGGTCCTGTTGAACGGTTTGTAACCTTCCTGGACATGCAAGGTCACAGTGGGCGGGAACTAGCGGAAAGCTTACTTAAATTCTTGACAACACATGGCATTGATATAACAGACTGCCGAGGTCAGTCATACGACAACGCGAGCAACATGAGTGGTAATTAGTATAATGGCATGCAGGCCATTATCCGGCAACATTGTGAGATGGCTCATTATGTACCCTGCAGTGCACATTCTCTTAACTTGGTTGGTCAATCTGCAGCAGGTTGCTGCCTTGCAGCCGTTGCCTTCTTCAAATTTCTTCAAGGATTGTATTCCTTTTTTTCTGCTTCAACGCATCGCTGGAAAGTTCTAAATGATAAACTTTCAAGTAGAAGTCTTCCAACTGTCAAACGCATGCATGTCTGATACTCGTTGGTTCGCACGCGCAGATGCGACGAAAGCACTAGTGGACGGATATGACGAAATTTGCGATGCCTTGGTGGAAATTGCCGACGACGATGAACAGAAAGGTGACACCCGGGAAGAAACTCGTGGTCTAGTCAACAACATGAACCGCCTGGAAACAGGCATACTTGCTGTTTTGTGGTACCATATTTTGCATCGTTTTCACGGCAGCAGTCAAATTCTACAGTCCGCCGAGCAAGACCTCAATTCAGCCGTTGCAATCTACGAGTCTCTTGTGGATTTTATCCGAAAGCTGCGGACCAGATTCGAAGAGTTCGAAACCAAAGGAAAGGTACTGAGTGAATGTGACCATTACAAGGAAGAAGTCCAACGAGTGCGTCAACGTAATCGCCGTTACGATGATCCAGAAGCAGCACCTGAACTGCCGCAGACTCCAGTCAACAAGTTTCGTACAGGAACGTTTCTGGTAATTGTAGACAGCATCGCCAGTGAATTGCAGAAACGATTGGGTGCGTATTCAGAAATTGCTGCTAAGTTTGGCTTCTTGCGAACGCTCAAGGACTTGCCAAACGAGCCAGTGACCGAATGCGCGATAAATCTGCAAAACGCATACCCCGCAGATCTCGAAGACAGCCTGTCTGACGAACTATTGCAATTTTCAAGTTTTCTGAACACAGATTTTGTCAATAAATCGTTAGAAGCAACTGCTTCTCCAACAATCCCTGCCACTTCTTCAGCGGCCATGCCTGAGACATCCTCTGATGAATCTGATAGTGAAGAAACTGAGTCGGTGGCTGTGGTCACGAAAGATGACGACGATGTCAGACTGGGCGTGGAGTCGATGGAATTGCGCCTTAATTTACCGCCTAATTGTTGCCAACAATCTGGAGACAGTATTTCATAATACTGTAATATCCTATTTCGAATATATTTAAGTCTGATGATCTCGAACTGTTCCGGGGAAAGGTCGTTCTCTAAGCCATAGTTAATACTATATTAACTATGTCTAAGCTTAATCTGCTTAGAAACGAAATTCGATCTTGCATGGGGCAGGAGCGGCTGAACAGCCTCGCGCTTCTCAGCATGGAAGCCAAACTTCTGCGAAACATTTCCGTTTCATCGCTCATTAATGATTTCGCAATGAAGAAATCGCGTAGGCATAACACGTTTACAGGGCATCTTCGGATTGACTCATTATAGACTACATTATAGACTCCAATGATTTGCATGTGCTAATGTTCTTACATGTACATTTGATTTGTATGACTTTTTGTTAGCTATTTTTAGCCATGTCAATTGTTAACGTTTTGTTATGTTTGTTGTTGGATACTAAAAATGTATTTGTAAAGACCCAATTATATCCAACAAATCGTCGCAATTAATTCAGGTTGTTCAAACACCCAAATTAGCAAAATATAAAGGTTTCATCGATGTTTGAAACAAGTTTTAACGTAACGGAAAATTATTCAGAAATCCTGGGAGATAGATTGGCTGCGAAATTGCGATGATTTGCGGATAAAATTGAAAACGATTATTTAAAGTGTCTATGCGACCAAATGAGACTTTACATTTTTGGAATCTTTGGTAACCATAGATAGTAAAATTCGAAAACAGAAATAAATTCGAGCTTTTCTTCGCGGAAATATTGTTGCTTAAATACCCGATTTTTTGAGGAGACAATATTGAAAACCGCGAAAAGAGCTTGGGAACGAATCAGTGCTTCTGACGTCACAGTAGTAACTCGTTCAAGAGGAAAACAACAAGATAGCGTGTATTAGCATGACTTGTAATTTGAAAATGCGTAATAGATGTGTTGTTGGCGGTTCTTCTAACGTCCCCAACGCAAAACAAGCAATTGCATTGCATTTCATACCATTTGCTGGAGACGAAAGACCAGAAGCAAAAAAACGACGAAAGCAGTGGGTCGACTTTGTACGACTGAAGCGAGCAAAATGGGATCCGACTCCCAGCTCAAGCATTTTTTCGGCGCATTTTTCGAAAGAAGATTTTACAGAAAGGTTTCTTGGTATGTCAGGTAAAATCCCTCGGTTGGTCGCAGATGAAATCGGCATCGTCGCAATTCCAAAACATCATACATGTATATCTGCAAAGGAAAAAGCCCTGTCTGCTAGAGCCAAACGAATGGTATGTTGTAAACATTGAAATGATTGTACATCACGCGTTTTTGACAACAAGGATCAAAATTCATTTGTCAACCTCTCAGTGTGATTGCAACTTTACAAATATACAATTTTTAACAGATTATGAAAACACTATAGCAATGTCTATATCGGAGTCGACTGCAGGATGTTGGTGAAGGCGATGCTCGGGGTCACGCTACCAGCGCCGCCGTAATCGATCACGAATGGTTGATATCTGAAGAAGTATTTTCTGAAGATGAATTTCAATGCAAATGACACGAGAGAGGAAGAAACGCCTTTGCTAGTGTTGCCAAACAAAGTAGGTCTATATGTTTCACCATTAAAACGCAAGTTGCGCTATTGCTAGGTACTGTACTCGATTTGAGGTATAAATTGCGCTTAGTTGTTATGCTGCTATTACATGCAAGCCGAAACATTACCGAATATTTTACACATTTGCTGACGTATTAAACGCAACGTTGTACTGGTGAAACGAAAATGTTTGATGCGTGAATGTCATGTTTTATACACGTTTGTACATTATGTTCATATCAGACGTAAAAGAATGCCATGAATGCTTTGCTAAAATAGGATTGCTTCAAGCTTGCACGCAAATGGTACTAGACCAGTTGTCATTTCCTGTGAGATTAGATGTTTCTACTCAAACAGGCGGTTGTGCTGGATGAAATCTTTGGCATAAATATATCAAGCTAAAAGCTAAATTGGATGAAACGATAAAAGTAAAACGAACTATAGCCTGATAGACGTGAAATATACGCGCTTTACAGGGAAAACCCCCGTCTAATATTTCTAGTTTCTCCGACCATTTTGCTGCATGGTGAATGCAGAGCTTACATAAACATCATTCATGCACCTTTCCACACTTATAGATGTTCAGTGTAATATAGATCTGATTACGACAATTGAAAGAGAACAGAAAACTGAAAAGAGCAGCGAAACTCTAAACGATGTAGACATGGAGTACGATAGATTATAGAATATAATTTCTGAAGAGGAGGATCACACAGACGACGACGAAAATACAGACGAGGATTTGGAGTACAAAACAGAGACATAATCTGACTTGGAAACTGATTTGGATGAGAATAGGTAACCGGACATATGGTTTCAAATCCAGGGTGCTTTGTTATGCAAGATGGTGGGTTCTGAACTTCTTGTAAAACGAGCTCACTATTCAAAACTTCCGTACACTCTTCGATTTCCACACAACACTGACATTCTTTAGCGTTGTGGAGAAGCTCAATATTGCAGTTACCACATTTACACCTACAATTTCACAAGAAACATGAACTACACAAACCTTTAATGATAAAACGCAAAGGAAGACAAACACAAACCGGCGTGCTTGATCACGGCACGCACAACAACACATCGTCAAGTACTCAACATTTGCGCACTTCTTCTGTCCCATCGAGTATCCGTTGCAATTCGTTTAAACGCTCATCGTAGCTTTGCTTTTTTTTTCGGTATTCAACTAGCCATTCCTCGTTAGCAACTGGTTGGTTAGCATATGGACCAACCGGCTGAACATCGTCCATTGGCAATTGCCGTTGCTTCCCCAACAGTTTCTTGATTGCATACGGCCCAGGAATATAGTTCCAATCAGAGGTAACTTTCATTGTCCGTGTCTGTGCTTGACGAGGACATTTTCGGCGTTATAAAATAAGTTCAAAACCAACTGGTATGATTCACTACTTCGCTGTTTATAACGCTTGGATTACCGAGTCTGAGATATGGGTTACTACTGTGACGTATTAGTTACCAGTTCCCCACTTTCGCGGTTTCAAAAATTTCTAACCGTTAAAATTTGAATTTTTTGAATTTCACCGCTCTATAACTCGGTGAACATAAGCTCGAATTTAAATCTGTTTTCGATTTTTAATATCAGCGCGTCAAGAATATCCTAAAAATATAAAGTCTCATTTGATCGCATAGACACTTTAACAATTTTGTGTCTTTGAATTCAATTAGTTAGGTTTTCATAACGGGGGGGTACGGGGGCCTCGCGCGGGCCTCGTGTGACGTTAATCCTGCCCTGGATATGTATAAAGACCAGATCCTCACTGTGATGTCACACTGTGTAATAACTTACTGAAAAAGCGTGTATATTTGGGATTATTAAATCAAAGCACTCAAACGTAAGTAACTTCGTATGTTTAGTATCATGGGATTACACACTTTCATAATTTTGTTACATAATCCCAAAGATATATACAGGCTTCTTCAGTAAGTCATTATGCAGTGTGATTTTCTGTTTTGGGGGGCCAGGAAAAACCTAGGGGGGCAGCCTAACTGAGGAAAATGAAGACCCAATAGTACAAATTTTCATAAATAAACACTTTAACTCTTCTGATGTGAACACTACCATCGGTCACTAAGAAAGAATTAACTTGTTACATATAGCTGCGTAAGACACCAATTGTTTATGATTTAAATAATTAACTTATAAACAGTATTATGTCAGCTATGGTTCGTAATGACTCTCATAATATCCAACATCTGCAATAATTCACCACATCCCTACAGGTTGTGGATGACCAATGGTGCATGCATACACTGATAATTATTGATAAATATTTTACTCCACTGGCAGACCTCTATTGCTATCATAATATTAATTAACACATGCCATATTTATTCCAATGGTAACAAGACGCCTGCTCAGGCGTTCACTTGGGCTACTGATTTGGGGGCAAGGCATGCAAGCGAATATGAAGCGAGTTCGGACTTTCGTTTTATTGCCAATGAATCGCTGTTGGAAAAGTTTACCGAGACCTGTAAACCTGCAAACCATTGCAAAGATTCTCTCCAAGATGAGAGAAACACAGATGAGAGATCAATCATGAAGACGGCAAGAACAGCCAAGGACAAACATATTATACTGTATTGACATTTATCCCGTGAAACTCTGTAATATTAATCATGAAATATTGTGTTTTTGTCCGATTTAAATCAATTCTATATCGAAATGATCACTTGAATCTGGCGAATCGAACGCTGTAGGTTTCGTCTACTTAAAATGTGAAGATCAGATGTTATATGATAAAATGCGTATTAGCGATTAAAGCGAGACTCGTCTCTAAAATCAAAGGACATGGCTTCAAGATCTATTCGTTGTTTACCCGATGATTTAATGCTTTTATGTCCATTAAACCGATGTAATTTCGTAACAGATATGTTTCGTATACCTTGCCGTTGTTTTTTACATACATTTTGACACACGAAGACCTTCAATCGAACAGATATTAGAAAAAATAACATTGCCGCTTCGGGTAATATCTTTTATAGTGCCTGTCACTTCATTTATCACTTCATCAATGTTCTTCATTCTTCCATTTACAGCAATTGAGCAACATATTTCAGTACAATTCAGTAGCACATTTAAACAGTTTGATCGATTCAATAAAACATGTAAACATAGATTTGATCGAGTACACATCAGCGTACGATAATAATGGAGACCGCGGAACAACCTGTTTCGAAATCGCTCATCTTTTACTTTTAGTGTAGGTCAACCGCTATCGGTGTCTGCGATTGTAAGTAGTGTGAGCATGTTTATTATTAATATACTTGCCAGCCACATTCCTTATCAATCTTATCACAAATTTGCTAGAGTCTTGAAGTTGATCAATGGCAATGGCGACCAAAGAAGCGTGGATGAATATATGATAAGTTCAGCGCACGTTTCCATCACTGAAACAGTCATGACGTCATGAGAATAAAGAACAACGAAATAAGATCACGTAAGTTTGATAGATAGGAATTAGTTGCATTTTGTTGACCAGAAAAATAAAAAAATAAAAAATACAGAAGTGCAGCCCATTTTAAGACTTGGTGCTACCCCCCACAGGGGGTAGCCCAACTAATTAACCCAATAGCTTATATGCAACATCTTATATGCAACAGCAGAGCATTCCACATTATATATTATCTAAATTATATCAGTTACTTGTTTAACCCATAACAAATGACATCCTTTGCCTGTTTAATGCATTGTCGCAAGTGAGCTGACACATGTTCAATCCCTAACATTTCCCCTAATACAGTGAGACTGCATCAACCTATCCAATCATAAAATACCATACAATCCCGAAGTAGTATAGAGAATGGGGGTACCAGCGCAGTTTTGCGATTTGAATGACAACACAAGGCCAACCTAGCGCTCTACCGAGCTAAGCTGAACACAATAGTACCGCTTAACATACCCAACATCAATTAAGAGGTCACGTTTTCGACTCGAGAAGCCATCTCGAGAGGCAAAACTCAGCTGTATAAGCGTGTATGGTTGCACCATTTTCGAGATTTTAATCAAGGTCGTCAGATTGACGCCGTACGTGCTTTTCTTGGGTTTGTTACCACAGCCAGTGTCATTGATGTCGCTTCATTTACTGTTTCGAACAGTCTCGCGAGTTTGATGCACTCGATGTGTCGATTCACTAACCCCACCAGCTTGACACAGGGCGCTAGGTTGGCCTTGTGTTGTCATTCAAATCGTAAAACTGCGCTGGTACCCCCATTCTCTATACTACTACCGTGTGAATCGATAAAGAGGTGTCTTAAAATATTTGTTGAGAGGGGTCTGAGTGCACAACAAAATTATGTGTCACACAATGTTTCACGATCGACTTGGTTTCACGTCAGTGTAGCTTATGTCGTTGATGACAAATTTCACACGCGAAAAAAAAACCACTAAACCGTGAGGAGTAGTGGGGTAATGTAATAAATTTCACACATGTAATGTCTAGCCTATCATGTGTCTACAAATTAGTCTGTTGTTGAGCTCTCAACATCGTCTGTTGTGTCTTTTTTGAAGTGATATTTACACATGTGTTTCGACGTTGTGATTCCACCTGACAACAAACCCCAAAAAGGTATGTACGGCGTTACAGTCGCGATTATACCTTCGACGTCTTTTTTCAACAACAAGTCTTTTTGTAGCTCGTCGTTTAGTTCGTCAGGGTTTTCAATAGCGTTCAACCCACCTAGTAAGTTCGAGAACTTGCTGATTAGCAAGTCACTCAAAAAAGCGTTTGCTATTTCCATTCTTTTCAACTCGTACTGACGCCATATCTTATTGACAACCTTTGCGGACGCTTTTTTAATGTGCGCTTCAGATTGGCTTATCATACCGTCGCCAGACAGTCTTATTAGTTCGGCTCTTTTAGCGTCAATGTCATCAGTATTGTCGCTTGTTGTTTCACCATCACCACCAGCGACTTGAGGGTCCTCAACTAATTCTTCAATCGTGGGGTTTTCTCCACTTTTGCGTTTAGGCATCACCTTATTACTTTGTGCCTATGTTTTGTTGTGGAACAACAATTTTGTGATCGTATGGGTGTCTCAACAAGATCTCGAGTCTTGCGTACTTATGATTCTTTAATGCGCTCACGATCGCCGACGCTTCTTCTTTGTTAATGTGTCCAATGTAGTCATCCATAATGATTTTCATGTCGCTCTTACTCGGGCAATAGAAACAGACGAGCTTGCTGATGTTTTCTCTGTATGGTTTAGCGATCGAGGTCAGTTGTTGTGTGATAACAATGGTGGACAATCCAAAATGTCGCGCACTAAAAGCCAAGTTGACGAACTGACTAGTCCTATTCTTGACGTCTTGAGAACTTGCACAATCGTCTAACACAATCAAGGTGTTAGTACCTTTAAAAGCTTCAGTCACATACTTGAGAACAGCGTCAACATTGTCTTGCACACAGTCTATGGCTAACACATCAGGGTCGCGTATGTGTTTCCAATCTCGGTACGCTTTGTTCCACTTGAAAGTAGGGCAAATCAACACAATGTAGTCAAATTTACCGCGATACTCAGACTCCAATGTGTTGAGCAAAAAGTGTGTCTTACCACAAGCTGTCATCCCAACAATTAGCATATTAAACGGAGTCTCCATTTAATTACACTGATTTAATACTGGATTGATTGTAGACCATTGTTCATGAAGTTAACTAACCCATCACTTATCACAAACACCCAACACATAACGTTTGCGGTCGTCGCTTTCTTAGTGATTTCAAGAAGCACACCAGATTGTGTGTTTACGATCTTTTTGCCAGTGGCGACTTTGTCGTTGTCTTGAACGCTCCTCAAGTCGATGACCAACGCAAAGCCATCTTTGTAGAACTTCTGTATGGTCATGAACTGAGCGTGTTCTTCACCCAACCCAAACAACCGTTTCATACTCGTCGCACCACTGTCGTCCTTAGAAATTAACTTTCTCAAGTTCTCAGGACCAACACCATAGTCAATCATTTGGTCTCGCGCAGTAACGCTCTCCCAAAGGTCGCGATAAACACCAGTGTAATTTTCCCCAGTGTTGTCATACACAGTTTCCCCAGCTACACAGCAAAATCGTGATTCTTATTTTAAGAAAAAAAATTCTTGTTTTAAGCAAGATATTTCTTAAAACAAGTAAAATCATTCTTGTCCATATAGTGAGAATATTATTCTTATCGAGAGTGTCATTCTTGCCAAGAATATTATTCTTGACAAGAATATTATTCTTGACAAGAACATTATTCTTGACAAGAACATATGTGCTTGAAATAAGCAATAGATATCTTACCTGATTCTTATTTTAAGGGGAAAAAATTATTGTTTTGAGCAAAAAATGGCTTAGAACGAGTAAAATTATTCTTGTCCATATAGTAAGAATATTATTCTTACCAAGAATATATTTTGCTAAAAATAAGTAATAAAATTCTTATCCGATTCTTGTTTTAAGAAAAAAAGTCTAATTTAAAAAAAATATTTTCCTAAATTGAGCAATTTTGTTCTTGTCTGCATATTAAGTAATAATAGAGTTCTTAGCAAGAATTTTTCAAGAATATTTGTTCTCAAAACAAGTAATATTCTAAGCAAACTGCATTTGTCTAGTCTAATTTATTCTTATTTTTATATAAACTGCAATCACAACCATGCAGAAACAATTAACATCTTAGAACATGTTAAAAATATACAAATATTTATTTAATTGAATAAAAATTAAGATTATATATAGTCACACATGAAAATAATATATATAATAAATAATATAAATAATATATAATAATATATATAAGATGTATATATATATATATACAGAGTGTCCCAAAAAAAAGGCGACCTTTTCAAATTCAAATGAGCGTGTTAATTCAAACAACCTATTGTGTTTAATATCCCATGTGTATAAAACTGTGTGTTTTTACGCATTCAAAAGCGATAATGAATTTCAAAGAACTACAATAGGTTGCTTGAATTAACATGCTAATTTGAATTTGAAAAGGTAGCCTTTTTTTTGGGACACCGCATAACTGCATGCATGCATGCATGCCAAGCACAACTGAATGCTAAGCATAACTGCATGCAAAAGTACATTATAGTCGTCATGCATGTTATAAAAACTAAAAACTATATTATTAAAACTATACAAACATAATCAATTCAAACTTAATTACCAGTGGTTTTATGAAGGATAGATAACTTATCCAATGCATAAGCTGAGATCCATTGGATGTATTTTGTGTGAACATACTTAACAAAATTGCCGAAAGAATATACATTACTGCATGTTATGCACATTTTCTTTAATATATTCATGCATGTAATTGTTTCGAAGATAGTGTTCAATAAACAGAAAATCTATCCACTGGATAAGCTATATGACTGGTCTGCAGGTATAACATAATTAATGTTGAATGTCTTTGAATCTGCTGTAATCAGCAATAGCTCCATTAAGTGTACTTAAAAAATCACCTGGTGAACGTTTGTCTTTAAATACCAAATACTGAAGCATTGTAAGACCAAGTTCATGGATTTTGGGATAGTCGATATCCATAAGGTAGTAACTTCCAATCAATGCTAAAACAGCTTCTTTGAATTTCTCCAACTTTATCACAGCCAGAATACTCCCTTTGCAAATAATGTAGGCATTTGTAGAGTCTAGCATGAGCATTGGGCATTTACTATGTTGCTTCCGAGAGCACAACTCTTCTGGATCTTCATGCTCCTAAAAATAAATATATCAAATAAAATATTATGATGCAGATTTATAGATTTGGTAGAGTTCAGGCAAAGGGGTACCAAATTGGAGTGTGATCTGGTATGTGCATCTAAGGCTAATGGTTGCTAGCAGAAAGGGTAATATTGCTTACAACATATATAGTCGAAGCTCTCTGAATGGACACTCTTGTAAGTGGACACTCTACTTATGGCCACCTAGACAAAACTCTGTTTGAACTCCCATACAAACTGTGTATTTACACATTTCCATAAGTGACCATTCCATAAGCAGATGCAGACACTAATAAATTCCCATTCCTGCATTCCTATAGGCCTGTCCAAATGTTGCTCCTATTATTGTACACGTACCTGGGCGACACATGTATACAGATAAGGTTGTAAAGGCTTTGCTATGCAAGCTGTGTTAAGTTATCAATACTCAGAAAAACTCTGAGCACCAGACAGGACTCGAACCCATAACCTTCTGACTGCTAGACAGACGCTCTAACCATTGAGCCACTGGAACTCAGATGGCAGAGAAAGGTTAAATACGGTATTTAAACCTGGGACGAGTCTTGCCATTATCACAAATACTTGTTGGACTACAAGTTGTGTTCTGACAGTCAAACTACCGAACTTTATTAACAACATTTGACTGAAAATTGACTGACACAACACGACGTGTAGTCCATCAAGTATTTGTGATAACTGCAAGACTCGTCCCAGGTTTAAATACCGTATTTAACCTTGCTCTACCATCTGAGTTCCAGTGGCTCAATGGTTAGCTTCTGTCTAGCATTCAGAAGGTTGGCGGGTTCGAGTCCTGTCTAGTGCTCAGAGTTTTTCTGAGTATTGATAACTTAACACAGCTTCCACAGCAAAACCTTTACAACTTTACAAACATCAAGCTGCAACTACCTAACTTAACTAACAACATGTACATATATCTGATATCCTTATATAAGACTAACTTAACCAAACTCTTACCTTTAGGACACAAACCAAGTCAACCATTTTTTTCCCACTCTTGGTTGATTTTGACATTGGTCGATTAAATATTAAATGCAAATTTTTCAATATGTGAATAATCTTTGCAGCTGTAAAATCAATATAAAAAGAAAGGTTGTTTTTTAGTATTTTCATCTAGTGCACTTACTGTACTAGTTTAAAAAAACTCACAGTTTCTTCTACTAACAATATATTATGTCTTACTTGAATTTGGCTTGCATGGATGTCCAATGTTTTTCTTAGCTACACCAAAATAAATGATATATTCCATTTCATCATTTAAATGTCCAAGGCATTCTCTTACAAAGTCTTCAGGATTTTCATACACTTCTTCTTTGTGGACAATTCTCCTCACTTCCTCAATGATCTAGGCGAATAAATAATTTGGATTTGCTGCAAGAATTGAAAACATTAATATTACCATAAAGTCTCTGTTAAGTTTTGTGGTACGTCGTTCCAATAAAATACTAAATATTTTTGAAAGACTATTGAATTGTAGAATACAATGTTATATTTGAATTTGCTATAAAAGCAAACCAATAATTGTTTTTAAATTTTGAAATAAAACTATTAATAGGGCTAATCACTCCACAATATATCAGTACAAACTACAAAGCCATATACAGTCAAACCTGTATTAAGCGGACCGCATAGTAAGTGGTCACCCTTTATTAAGCGGTCACATGGCAAAGTAGTAGAACCGAAAATTTGTAACTTAAATACTCTTAAAGTAACCTTTAGTAAACGGTCACCTCTATTAAGCGGACGCGGTCACCCTTTGTACAGTCCAAAAGTTAGTATTTCATTGTCTTGAACTCATATTAAGCGGTCACCTACGCCATCATCAAAGGTGACCGCTTAATACAGGTTCAACTGTCGTTTTATTTCAAAACAATTATTGGTTTGCTTTTATAGCAAATTAAAATATAACAGAATTGTATTGATTATTCTACAATTCAATAGCTTTTCAAATATATATTTTATTATTGTGGTACGAGAGCTTTTCCGGAATGATGCAGTGACTTTAAGCACTCTGGTATATGTTTATTTGGAACTTAACCCTTTGAACATGAGTGGCCGTCAATTTATCATTTATTTGTATTTACATCGAAAATAAATAAATGTTTTTTTATTTTTTGGTGATTTTGCAACCAAGAACCTAGGAGCTCAGCATTCTAAGGGCTAAATAAAATAAACTACTTGTCTTCTTGTTATTGAGTCACAATTAAGTTCCACCTAAAATTCAAATTTGAAGTAACCGCCCAGCTGCTTATTTGAGCCAATATTATTTGGTAATAGTAACATCAAATTAGTATTAAAATTATTCACCTCGAGATGGTTTTTGAAGCATGGATATTCTTCAAACAATTCTGTATGACGACTTTCAGCTGGCATATTTCTAATCTTCGCTCGTCGTGATTCAAACTCATTGTTTAAGTATGCATTGATGGTGACAGGAATGGGTTTCTTCTTCTCCATCTCCTTTGCTAAAGCACTATAATGCCTTTCCATAATTCTACTGTCATAGACAGGCTTGGATTCTTCAGAAAAAAGTTAATAATATACACTTAATGTCTACTCTCGAGGGAAATAGTTAGTTTTGTTTTCCTGAGAGGCTTGATGTTTCCTGAGACGAAGTCGAGGGAAACATCAAGACTCGAGGGAAAACAAAACTAACTATTTTGCAAGGGAGCAGACATTAAGTGTTTTGTTATATAGCAATGGAGAAAAACTAATTATACAAGGCTATCCACTCAAGAGTTTTAACAATTTCAAACTTATTGCCCAAGCGGGCAATAATTAACAACTTATTGCCCGCTCGGTAGACATTTTAATTTATCTAAGCCCATGTGATGTATTTACAATCCAGTGACAGTACTCGCAGGTTCGAATTAGTTGAGAAAAAACTATGTGTATTTCCCCCAGAAAATATGATGTTCAGACCCTCTCAATAAGTCAGTTCGTAATGTTGACTGTGCATCAAAATGATGCATTCTGGGCATCGGGATATCCATACATCGGGATTGCCACAACAGCGTACGCCAATTATTGCGATCCCAGAATTAATTAAATTAAAAATGAAATAGTTAACAAAATTTTATTTATAGATCTAGATAGAAATTGCGTGGCTAAACCTCTGCGAAATAGGACTGTTAACTTATAGTTTTTAATTGTCAGAACTATTTGTTTGTGTTTAATACTGAGACTATTTTTCTGCACATTGTTAATTCGAACCCTGACTACTGGCATCATTATTCATGCATGTATGCAAACATTGAAATAAATTTTTACTTACCAAAATTATCAGGCTCGACCTCATCACTGCTGGTTTCCAATTGTTCTTTTGCGTTGCTGCCATGATTGTTGTTCTGGTTACAGTCTCCTTCTGCAAGCTCTTTCTTGACCTTTTTCTTTATCGGGCCACGTTTCTTCTCCACAGGCTTCATGTTGTATAATCGTTTCTTAAGTTGTTTTAACACAACACCCTAAAAGATCCAACACAATTAAAGAATATTATACAAAATAGTCACTAGAAATTTTGGGCAGAAATCTTAGCTAAAGTATGAGAACATGGGTGCCTAATAATCTGAAAGGCAAGAAGCCATAACCCTCAAAATTCAAGCCAAACACTCTAGTATAGTTGAGGTGATTTAAATGTTTGAAATCCAAAACTATTGAATCCGATCCAAGGTCGATAATGCTATTCCAATATGAAATAATCATATTTCTAATTTTAATTTCTAAAATAACCGGTACAGTCACAGTACAAACTGTAGAGTGTAGACCAAATTACAAATGTGCAAAACGTCTTGTTCGGTTATTTGTCAATGCCATTGTGACAGTACAGTAATTAATAATCGCATCCAACTGCAAAATAATTTTCCAATCCGATCCAAAATGGCTTATTGCTCAAAATCCGATCGGATTTGCACATAAAGATGTGCAAGTAAAGACTCACTCTATAGCCATTGAACCAATAGGACTCCAATGACAATTCACAGAGGAAGGTTATAATTACATACAGTACTAACCGGGGTTCAACATGGGTTCATCTCCGATTCAACCGAAGTCGATCCTCGGTTGATCCGCGGTCGAACCTCGGTTCAACCTCGCGTAACCTAACCGCAATATTAACCGCAATCGTATTTTGGAATATGTCGTTTATTTCCGAAGTTTGGCATCGTTTGACACATTGAAGAAATGGGAAAGTTGTCAAAATATGCTAAGTTATGGCAGCGATGTAGAATATTACTTATTTCAGAATATAATATCGTTTGCTATGAATTTGATAATATCGTTTGGGAGAACTTGTGGCAATTTAAAATAAATACTTGTGCATTATCAGGACAAATTAGTAAAAAGATTAAACTTACATGTTTTGTTGTAGGATCGCTTAATAATGGGTATGCCATAATAAGACTTTTGGCCATTTCCATAAGTTCATTGGTTGTTAGCATTCTGTTCCACGGTGCATTAAATGCTTTAGATATCATGTTATGAACAGTCCCCCGAATAATCCTATGGCGCAATTCCACTGGGATACTGCCAGCTTTAACAGCCATTTCGATATCTCTATCTTGGTACAAGGTGTATTGGGGTGATATTGCTTGAGATGTTGCAGGTGGTTTTTTCCCAGAAAGAACTGCATTGACATTCAGAGGTGAAGAAGGTTCTTCATTGCCAGGTATCTCATCATTATTTGCAATGACAATGGATTCAGTAAATCTCCTTTTCTGAACCAGAGGTGATACTGACAGAGATTTTTCATTCAAATTCTCTTTGTTATTTTCCTAATGCAATAAGACAAAATGAATGCTGTCAATCAAAACTGCTTTAAATCCTATATTTGGGTACACACACATTACACACCCTCGTCTATGTCTTCTGATTAATTTAAGGGCAGAGCTCCCGCGACTGTGAAACATCAAGTTGCCAGCTACTATAGGTCATGATGACATTGTCAGCGGTCCCGTGAATAAAACTTTGCCTCACTTCAAACAAAGATGTGGCCATGTAGACTAGAGAAAATATGGCAGCCCACAGTCGCCCAAGCTCGTTAAACGGCAGTCTGTGTATATAGTTATTAATACTAGTATTGAATTGATTTTATTTGAGAATTTTAAATCAATTCACATTTGTGATCAGAAGATTTTAAAGGTGGGTTACAGTCCCTTCTGCGCATGTGCAGGGTTTGTTTACATTTTGCTTGTTTTGTTTATGCTGGAGAATCCACACCGGAAATGGCTGCTATATAAGTGCGTTGTTTTTATCGCAGGCGTGTAGAACAATATGGTGATTTAAATCCTTTGATTTCGAATGCCAATCTATTTTGCTACGCTGGTAGAGATAAACTGTATTTATTTCACACACACGACATGGAAGAAATTCAAAGAAGAAAATAATTGATTAAATATGAACAATGAAGTGGCGAGACACCAAGACTACGTAGATGCCGTGAAAATATACGAGTGAAATTCTCGGGGTACCAAAGAATCAATTTTAATATTCTGGTGAGCATTTTATAAAATACAACAAATCTTTGACCCTTTAAAGGCCTTCTATATTCTTTAATACATGCTCTAATGTCGATTTTTTTAGCCGCGGTGTGTAAATGGTAATCTCTAACAACACCGGAGGCAATGTCAAGCATATTTTTATAAAATGCAAACAAGCGCTCTCTTTCAGTAGTAAAAGTGTCAAGCAAGAAAAAAGAACTTCAGTATATATATTACTTTATATATGTACCTTATTATAGTGTGGTGTATTTATAGTATGTTTAAAATCGAAGTCGGTCGTCGGTTTATATGTATTGACATGTCAGTAAAAAAAACTCGAAAGCCGTGCGAGTTTACTGTATCTTAAAGAACATGGAAGGCCTTTAAATGGTCAAAGGTTTGTTGTATTTTATGAAATACTTATCAAAACGAACTGATTCTTCGATTCGGCGGCGATTCCCAAGAGGTTTTCGAAGCATAGTAGCCGTAGAAATTGATCAGGATTTTCGCCATGTCGGATCGTGCGTGTGAAATAAATGTATTTATTATGCATAATAAAATAAGTTAACGAGACTTATCGGGCACGCCCCTATATATAGGGGGTTTGTTGACCGGTATAAAGCCCGGGGTCTTACCTAATATTTAAAGGCTGACAATCGAGTCGGTCGAGCTAGTCGTCAGTCGTATCTGCGTATACAGGATGCCACGTACCTCAAGGAATAGTCAAGCTTCGCTGTCGATCGCCGATATCATGTCTTTGTCCGAAGATTTTCAGAGCTCGGTTTCGTCTGTCGCAGCTACCACCACAGCTTCTTCGCCTTCTCCTTCTTCAGCAATGTCTAGCGCCCCGGCTATGCTGAGTATTCCTCCATCATCATCGCCATACCTGTTTCCTTCTATGCCGGGCACTCGATCGTTTCTCCCAGCCCGATCGTTCACCACAACTATGGCGTCTGGTTTCCCTTCGCCTTCGTTGACTCCTTTCCCGTTTGGTCTCGGAGCGATGCCGCCCATCTCGGTCTCAGCCGCCGCGTCTTCCACCTCCACGGTTACTTCATCACTTTGGCCTCGCTTGGCAGTGAGTTCATCTCCGATCGCGCCATCCTTAATTCCTGGCCAGTTTGGTACACATTTCGCTGTCGCTCCGCCATCTTTGCCATCATCAAGGCCATCGTTCCCATGCCATTCAGGTATGAATTTTCCCGCATTATTAGAGGCCGCTCCCACTTCGTTCCTTGGCGGCGCTTTTGGCGCGTCCCCGTATTCGAGTACCCCCAACGCTCTTCCCTACCCGGCGTTCGTGGTAGGTCCGGGTTTTTCGCCGGTAGCGCCAAAACTTGTGGCGTCCATCGTGGCGGGCGAGTTCGTCGAGCTCTCGCAACTCCTCGACCCCCCGTCGGACACTGTCGACTCGCCGTCTTTCTCGTTGTGGGAAGACCGCGTGGTGCTACGGCCCCACCGTAGATCGAAGGAGATCACCGACATTTTCTCGTGGACCCAGGCCTTCACGATCTACTGCTTGGTGTTATGCACCTACCACCCCCACCGAGCAGTGGATTTGCTCCACTACAAACTCCTTATCCTCCGTACACCAGCAATTCCGTGGATCAGGTTGGCGCTCGTACGACCAAGCCTTTCGCCGCGAAGCCACCGCCCTCCACTTGGTGGATTGGTCGCGCATGAACACGGAGCTTTTCCAGTTTCATACGACCGCGCCATCGGGCGTGTGGGGGGGAACTCCCCCCTCGACAGGCCTCAATCCGGGGGAGGCTCGTGGCTCTCCCCAGTCCCCCATCTTATGTCGCTCGTGGAATTCCGGCCGTTGTTCGAGTTTGTTTCGGGCATGTCGTTTTCGTCACGCATGTGACTTTCGGGGTTGTCTGGAACTCCACCGAAGCTCTCAAGCCCACGATCGTTCGCCGTCATACCCTCAACACGTAGCTCCGTTTTCCTCCGAACCCTCCTATAAGCGACCGAAATAACCTGGATCAGCTCGTATTCTAAATACTGTTCTGTACTGTGTATTTTGCTAATTTGTTGGTTGTTTTTTTTCCGTCCTAGTGCTTTTGTAATTGACTCGTAAATAAATTTGGTTATTTTTCTCTTTGGTCGCTTCAATTTGTTTTTTCTCATCTCGCGATCAACTGGCCGCACCCGACTGGTTCTGTGCCCCTAATTCAGACCCCCCATACCGGTCCCTGCTCGACCAGGCCCCTTCAGTCGCAGCCGCATAGCTATCGTGGACTCCCACGATCTGGACCCGCAGCTCTCTCTCGCGGTCCACGCTTGGTGTGGGCCCGCAAACGTCCGATTCCGCGGTCCACGCTTATCTGGGCTCTTCAGTCGCAGCCGCATTGCTATCGCGGCCCACCACGATCTGGACCCGCAGCTCTCTCTCGTGGTCCACGCTTGGTGTGGGCCCGCAAACGTCCGATTCCGCGGTTCACGCTTATCTGGGCTCGCTTCACGGCTTTACAAACTGTCGCTCTCCGTCGTTCCGTGTCCTTACGTTCCACTTGCACATCGTCCGATCCGCTTGCCATTGTAGCATCGCTGCTCTGAGGGTTTGGAGTCAGTACTTGGGAGCAGGTTCCAACGGTAACCTTCTTCTCCAACCCCTCAAGTTGGAGGTTTTCCATTGGAGGATGTACCGTTGGTTCGGGGGGATCTTCAGGAGGGTCCTCGCAGGCTTGGCAACCTTGCTCGTCATAGGGGCCAGTGAGAGGTCCTCGCAGGTTGCCATCCTCGCTCGTCGTAAGGGGCGTGTTAGCTACTGACTCCATCCCTCCGGTTGGCTACCGGCAACGTAGAGATTATTAATAGTAACGTAGTTACTATTTGGTGTTCAATATCACTTAACTAAGGTTCAGTTGAACACCGATAAATAATCGTTAAATGTATTTATTATGCATAATAAAATAAGTTAACGAGACTTATCGGGCACGCCCCTATATATAGGGGGTTTGTTGACCGGTATAAAGCCCGGGGTCTTACCTAATATTTAAAGGCTGACAATCGAGTCGGTCGAGCTAGTCGTCAGTCGTATCTGCGTACCCACCCACCCGAATCGGTCCCCCCGTCAGAAAAGGATGAATGGAAGGAGTCAGTCGTTGGTCCTGCAGGGTGAGTACCAACAGTCTTCTTGTTTCATAGCTTAATTCTCGTACATTTTCCCCGTCTTACACGGGTGACTAGCTGAATTCGGGGGATGGAGGATGTACCGTTGGTTCGGGGGGATCTTCAGGAGGGTCCTCGCAGGCTTGGCAACCTTGCTCGTCATAGGGGCCAGTGAGAGGTCCTCGCAGGTTGCCATCCTCGCTCGTCGTAAGGGGCGTGTTAGCTACTGACTCCATCCCTCCGGTTGGCTACCGGCAACGTAGAGATTATTAATAGTAACGTAGTTACTATTTGGTGTTCAATATCACTTAACTAAGGTTCAGTTGAACACCGATAAATAATCGTTAAATACAGTTTAGTCCAGGGCTGGTTTGTCTTTAAAGGCATCTCTACCAGTCTAGTGTTGTATCTTAACGTATAGCTGGATGCAATAGAAAAGTAGATTAGGATTCGATATCAAAGGACTTGAATCCAGCTTGCGATAAAAACAACATGCTTATTAATAATATAGCAGCCATTTCCGGTGTGGAGTCTCCCAACATAAACAAAACAAGCAAAACGTAAACAAACCCCGCACATGCGCAGAAGGGACTGTAACCAACCTTTAAGAATAAATTGACTTACCATTCTCCGCCTTTATTTACCAAATTTATAATTTATTTTTAAACTTCTGGGTTTTTTGACTTTGGGTGTTTGTACAAGCGCCATTTGTTCAACGGTTTTAAGATAGACCATTCCTCACAGATGTTTAAGTTTGGCCTGGGTTATTGAATGTGATGGTTACTGCTTCTCTCAAAATACAGGAAATTTCGTTTCAGAGCCTTGCACCTTCGTCGCTCGCACCTGGCAGATCCACTTATTAAATGGTTCCTGCGCACCTGTGCAGCCGGCTATTTTTGCAATGCAGCTGGCTATTACAAAT
Organism: Chrysogorgia sp. JL179-B06; assembly: GCA_035772405.1. NCBI lineage: Eukaryota > Metazoa > Cnidaria > Anthozoa > Scleralcyonacea > Chrysogorgiidae > Chrysogorgia > Chrysogorgia sp. JL179-B06. The sequence goes on along the minus strand of JAYKKM010000410.1, from coordinate 594,907 downwards.
ATTAATGAAACCCCTATTAAACATTTTGTCTGATTTTTCAAATAGGACCTGCTTCAATTTGGGTGTTTACTGTATTATATTATATATAAACCTGATCAAAATAAACAACATACCAAGATAACTTTCCAAATACGAGATCTCAACACAACACCTTTCAAGCCAGGTGCTGGAATTATCTCCTGTAGTGCTTCAAAACAGAGGTCTTTTACATCTTCATTTGACAATCCACCATCTAACAAAGAATAAAGGGGAAGTAGCTTTCAGCATTCAAAAGCTTACTACAAAATGACGCACTAAATACTATTTCAGAAGCACAACAATTCAAGCATTTTGGGCGGCATACCCCTGGATGCCCCAAGACTCAAAGGTTCAAGGCCAGACAGAGTGAGACTGTTACTAGGAAAAGCAATTTTAGATACCCAAAAGCAATCTCAATGTTACATCTACTCACAATAATCAAGTATATAACAAGGACAACTGCAAGATAATTTTATACATATAAATAATAGCCCATGGACTCTGCCTCTGGGAATGTCGTTAGTTGAAAATTAACCACGTGTCTATACGGTTGATCCTTATTCAAAATTTGCTAAGAAGAGCCTATTGGCATTGGAAAAGTCCTATCTTCTATTGTTTGTAATAAATATTTCAATTGAATAGCGTAATGTCATTAAAATTACGATTAGAAAAGCAAAAATGCATGGCTCGCACTGTCGCGCGGTAAATTCAAATTTACGATACGTTTTAGAATTTAATAAAGCCTCCTACCTCTAAGCTTGTCAGCAACTTCTTCACTGATTTCTCCAATCTTGGTAAACAGATCTTCCGACATTGTGTAACTTTTTAGGAATTATTCCAAAGATAATTTTAAGAACTCACAGTTTTCGTCCACAGTGTAATAAAACGTGTAAAAGAATGACGCTATCCCATGAACCATTGTAAACCAACAATCCGTTCCATAATTCCTTGCGTGCGTGCAATCTCGTTCCCAGAGATCCGCGTTCCCCCTGACTCGCAGGTCAGCAGATATAAATTATAAAAAAGCGTGTGATTCTTGATGGAAAGAGTCGAAAGACTACGAGAAGGATCAAAAAGAAAAAAATCGTGGCCTTGTACTTGCTGTAATGCCTTTCAAGCTCTCACTTTACGTATATTGCTTGGACATTACAGGACCGTTCATGCAAATGAACCAAACTTTCGAGTGGTTTGTAATGTCGATGGATGTCCTTCATCATTCGACCTGTGCAATTCCTTCTACAAGCACGTTTTGAGACACCATAAACGGTTTTATGATGAAAAGATACAGGGAGATCAAAACGAAACAGGTCAGGGATCTGTCGAGAATCATGCTCAAGCAGAGGAAACCAATCATGGCGATGTTGATGATAATAGCATCACTTCTAGTTCTGGAGAAGATGAAAGCAGTGACACTGACAGTTGTGATGAGTTTGAACATATGATGCACCAGGAGCAACAACAGGTATAGAATCATCAGAATTATCCAAAAAATAAAGACCATATTTTCAACAGTGAATGAATGTTTATTATATACAATGAATATTTGTGCTCATAAATTGTTAGTATAAAAGCCTGAGGGGGAGGCCTGCAGCAACTGTTTTAATATTTTTGTACAATCAAGTGTCTAATTGTCCAACATGATGAATAGAAATTACAGAAAATACTTTGGGTATTTTTAATTATATTTTCTCCTGGTGTATTTTCAAGAATCGTGAAATTAAACTAACCAATAAAATAATGACCAGGGTATTTATTTGCTCATCATAGTCTATAGAAGGATGCACATTATTTTACGTTCCTCATGTGTGATCTATGCCAGATATCTGAATTTATTTATTTATTTTTAGGATAGTAAAGTGGACATCCAAAAGAGTGCTGCTTCTTTTCTTTTAAAAGTTAAAGAAAGAAATAAGATTCCTCAGGTACAGCTCTATAATTATTATAGTCTGGTATACATAACTTATTGTAAAAGGTTTTGATAGTTGACACTGGGTAATTAAAGACATTAAAGATATATACTTATAAAAATGTTTTAGATGTTTCAACCAATAATCAAAACTTCTTATGATAATTTATATATACTATTAAAGTTGCACGGTATATTGGTATTTTTAGTTATTCACAATATTTAGTTGATACTTGTTATGGTATACCGTAAGATAAACCAGTATCATGACTATCATCAGTTTATCTTTTTATTTAAACTGCAAGAAAAATTCACAAATGAGAAACACAATGTGCGTGTGCATGCTAAATAATATATACAGTATAGGTAGATTAGATTTTACTGTAACTTTTAAACAATCACTAAGATGGATAATGTTTTGTCTCAACGATCATGACAATTGCAATTGTGGTCTCCGTTTGATCACTGTGATTGCTGAGTCCATTTTTTACTTTTGAGCAATTGTAGTGATCATACTCATCATAGTGATCACATATGAAGACCAGGCTTTTGAATATGGAGTTGAAATGTGTAATAAAAGTAAAACACTGATTTATCCATCTAATTTTAGATCATCCGAGAGTAGTAAAAAAGTAGAGTGCTGCGTAGACAGTGTTTTGAATATATAGCAAAGTGAAAAGGTGGTAAACTGCGAATAATTTAGTGACGAGATACTGACGTTTTGAGCAGAGCCCTTTATGGCTTCAAGGGCTCTAAGTTCTTGGCAGTTTACCACCTTTTCACTTTGCTAATTTTAGACATTTAAAGAAACAAACTCGTGAGAACTCAAACTTTTTTTGAATGTTTGGGTTATTGGGTATCAACTGTACTTACTACAGTAAGTATCTACAGATGACACATTTGCTTAAAAAATGTAACAGTATACCGGTATACCACAACATTTTTGAATATCGAATAATGGTATTGAAATTCCCATACTGCGCGACTCTATATATATATATATATATATATAGTATAATGTCTGTAATGGAAAGTGTTCGCCTGATGTTTTCTTACGCAGACTCCACCAAGTAACAAAGTAGCAAGGTAATTTGTGCTCAAAATAATGTCAGGCCAAAGTGACAAGCTATCCAGTCAAACTCTTGTGTTGCCAGTCATTTTGACCAGTCCCATTAAGTTCAACTCAGTTGCTAAATACAGCAGAAAAGAACAAACAATTTTCATACTATTTTCTCAATGGAAATAGCCTATATATGTGTAACTACAATGTCAGTTCTTATGGTTTTTGTCAATTTTGTCACTAAGTTCTACGTCAAATTCCAGTCAAATTTAATCGGACAGATGTGAGTCACGTAAGGTCACATGACAGATGATTTATAATTGAGGAGTCTTCTGTCAAATGTAATTTGCACATTTTAAGGGTGCTTTGTAAGGCTTTACCTGAATAATTTAACCATCCAAAAAGTGGCATGTCAATCTGTAAATTACATCAATATTCAATTATTGGCCTGCTTATTTACATATGCCTTAATTGACTTAAACTATTTTAGGCTGCACTGGAATCTATCATAGACAGTACACGTACTTTGATTAAGCAAGTTGTCAGTTCAGTTAAGTGTGACGTGCTCACAGCTCTGGAACTTAACGAACAGAAAGATGTTGAAAATGTGTTTGAGTCAGCCCCAGATCCATTTGTTAGCATTGAAAGTACATTAGAAAGAACTTCAATTATGTCCAATACATACAGATTCAATTGGGGAAAACGGTTACAAGAAAGAAGAAGGGTCCAAAACGTATCGTTGGTGAAAAAGAAGAAAAATTTATCTATATTCCTCTTCTTAAAAGTTTACAGCAGTTGCTTTTAAATGAGCATATATCATCCATGGTTCTAAAAAAACCAAATTGTAGCAATCCAGGTGTTTTTTATGATATACAAGATGGTCATGTCTACAGAAGTGATTCATACTTTGATGAACATGACAATGCACTGTCGTTGTTAATTTATCACGACGAACTTGAGGTATGCAATCCACTCGGTAGCAACGCAGGTATCCACAAAGTTGACATGTACTATTACACAGTTGGTAATATATGTCCAAAGTTCAGGTCAAAACGCTGTGCCGTTCGGCTATTGGCTATTGCTAATGCAGACTTGGTTAAAAAGTATGGCATAAATAGCATCATGCAGCCCATTGTGGATGATTTGCAGTTGTTGTACAATGGTTACAATATGGAATTAAATGGAGTGGAGAAGATGATCTATGGAAAAGTCCTGATGTGTACTGGTGATACCCTTGGCCAGCATTACTGGGGAGGCTTTAAAGAAGGTGTTGGTGCTGCATTTCAAAAATGCAGGCATTGCCAGTGTGCATTTGATCAAATGCAAACCAACTTCGAGGAGGAATCATTCACAAAGAGGACAAAAGAAAGCTACAACATGCAATGCAATGAGATAGAACGTGCCCCAACAGAGAATGTAAGAAAGCATCTCCAAACAAGCTATGGTATTAATCAGAGGAGTTCACTGTGCAAGCTTCCCACATTTGATGTCACCCAGCAACTTCCACAAGACATCATGCACACTTTGTTGGAAGGAACTGTCCAATACGAAGTTCGACTAGTTCTGCAGCATTACATTCAATCTGGTGTGACTACTTTGTCACAAATCAATGGTGCAATTGCCAGTCATAAATATGGCTATTCAGAAGTTTGTGACAAGCCTGGCCCACTCAAAGTGTCTGTATTTTATGGTAACGAAAGGTAGAAGCTGAAATACAAGGCTGCTGAAGCGCGGTTATTTCTACGATTACTACCTTTCATGATTGGACCTTTAGTTGACACTGAAGACCGCTTCTACTTATTCTTGATAGAACTTATCCAGATTGTACAATACATTTTTTCACCTGTTATCAAGACTGACAGCATCCAGTACTTGAAGCCACTTATAAAAGAGCATCTCTCCAATTTCAAAGAGCTATTTCCAAATTGCAATGTGTTACCCAAGCACCACTACTTGATCCACATTCCTTCGGCTATTCAAATGTTAGGTCCAATGGTTCGTTCCTCCTGTTTCTGTTTTGAATCTGCACACAGGTATTTCAAGGACCTCGCAAGGAAGCAGAACTTCAAGAACTTGCCGTTGTCATTTGCTAAGCGTCATCAGTTTAACGAGTGCTGTAACTTTGGAGATCCTGATGAAAATCCAAGCTTGCATCCCTTATTTTCAAGTGAGAAAACATATGGTGTAACAAAGAAGGCAGATCGCGAAAGATGCCAAAACCTGAGAGAAAGATTTGATGCCTTAAATCTATTACCTGGCATCAAATTAGTCAATGTATACAAGGCAAGTTGGATAATACTTTATGGTACCAAATACATGAAAACATGTGTGATCGCTGTTGATGCCAAAGGAGAACCAATTTTCCCTGTGTTTGGCATTGTATTGGCGATATGGTTAATCGACGATTATGTCTACTTTGAGCTAGACTTATTGCAGACACTCTCTTTTGACTACGATCACCAGGCCTACCAAGTGACGCACATGAATATAATATAATATAATATAATTACAGTTCTTAGTACGCATCTTACATACGTCTCGATGGGTTTACAAAAGTTCAAAAAAAAGCTAAATACATATATATCTATAATCCAATTTACAACTACTACTAATGACATAATTAAACGAATGAATCAGCAGCAAAATGCTTCCTTAAATAAATATGTTTTAACTTGGGATTTAAGTGACATTAAAGAGCTTGCATTTCTAATGGTACTTGGTAGGCAGTTCCATAACTTAGGAGCTAAGACAGAAAAAGCCCTGTCCCCATAGAATAATGAAGAAAAAAGCAGGATTTTCTCTTATGAAAGCCTTGTTGATGTCAATGTATTTCATATTAAAACAGACCAGTATGGCAATACATATGTTCCTGTAAAATATGATCTTGATGACATCTTGGAAGAGCATGTTGAGGGAAGAAATCCTCTAAACACTATATTTAGCTAGTACTGCATGCTGATTTTCCCAGTACAGTATACTGTAGCCATAAATAATGACTGGTCCAAATAGTAAAAACTTAGTTTCCATATAACAATCACCGTGCTTTAACATATACTGTATACATGCATGTATGTAAATATGACACATTTTAGTAGGGAAGTTTAAAGAAGTATATAGTAAATTTAATCATAATGATTAAATTTACCAAATTTTATTACCAGCCATGATATAATGCTAGAGTTACAACACCTCATAAATGGACACCTTAGCTAGGTGAGATCCCACAGGTGTCCGCTTAATAGGGATCAAATATATATATATATATATATATATATATATATATATATATATATATATATATATATATATATATATATATATATATATATATATATATATATATATATATATATATAAATACAAATTTGAATAAGAACTTTATTCACGACAAATTTGTTTCGTATGGCAAGTGCGAAGCTTGCCACACTCGTCAGGTGAATGTTGCGTCTGGTGTTATTTCAGACACTCGTCAGGTGAATGTTGCGTCTGGTGTTATTTCAGTATGTTTGAGATACTGAAATAACACCAGACGCAACATTCACCTGACAAGTGTGGCAAGCTTCGCACTTACAATACGAAACAAATTTGTCGTGAATAAAGTTCTTATGAGGTAACTCAAACTTGTGTTTTCATGTTATATCGCTCTGCTTCACCATTGAGCACTATAACTGTATGAATTTGTACTTGATACTAGTTATCAACACATTTATCTATATAATTTATATACAGTATAATATATATATATATATTGTAAATACTGCAGCTGTACTGCATTTTAGCTTCTTTACTGTTAATATTGTTTATTGTATTGTTCCTGGAATATATATGCATAAGTAAAATACTTCAATTGTATAGCTGTTTTTTTCCTTACTATATTAACCCTTTCACAACCGAACACATTACTACATCTTATCTCCTGAAATGGTGACATTTAACATGCCAAAAACTAGGTTTCCTCATCTTTCTTCCTGAGACAGATATGTCTGATATTTACCATGGCGGTCAGTAATGTGTTAAATTGGTATATACAAATATCCTGTAACACTTGTAGACCTCTTTCACAATGGCGACCTGCAGTTCAAACACCCCCATGTGCACCTCAACCTGCAGCCTCCCTGACCTCGTTTGCGATTTAAAATAATCTTGGCTTCCTAACAAGGCCAGAAAGGTCAATCAAGATGCACACATTCATCATAAGTCGAATAATGTTGTCTTATATAAGTATAAAACCAAGTTGTTTATTCATGGTAAGAATATTTTTCTTATTTCAAGAAAAATCAAGTTATTGTTTAAGTAAGAACATTTTTCTCATTTTCAAGAAATTTCAAGTTCTTGTATATTCTTGGTAAGAATATTTTTTCTTATTTTAAGAAAAGCCAAGTTCTTGTTTATTCTTGGTAAGAATATTTTTCTTATTTTAAGAAACGTCAATTTCTTGTTTATTCTTGGCAAGAATATTTTTCTTATTTCAAGAAATATCAAGTTCTTGTTTATTCTTGGCAAGAATATTTTTCTTATTTTAAGAAAAATTAAGTTCTTATTTATTCTTGGTAAGAATATTTTTTCTTGTTTTAAGTAAAATGTATTCTTGGTAAGAATAATTTTCTTAATTTTTCTCATTTTAAGTAAAATATTGTCTAAAATAAGAATTTAACAAGAATTTTATTCTAGGTAAGAATTCACAATTTTGCTGTGTAGTCTAACAACGAGTTTCTCACATAACAACTTGCTCACATTGTTCAAGAACCAACTTTTGTCATTCGCATTCTTAAAGTCGAACACCAAACCTAACGATCCAGGCACCAAACAACTACTAGCCTTGAGCTTCGGTACGTCAATGTAAAGTTCCTCACCAGGATTAACCTTATTAGGGTTCAACGTGATCACGTGCTGCGTTCTCGTTCCTTTTATGACACCCATAGTCGCTCGTCTAAAACCAGGGTTCAATTCCGCTGACGTAACGTTCATATACTTTACACACATTTCGTTACTACCGTTTTAGCTTATAATAGTCGTACACAAACCACGCGAATATCACCGCGAGTACCCATAGATTTTGAGCCAACCAAGCGAGACCCTTCACACCCAGTGTCAACATATTGTAAACTAAGTTAGCCAACCCATCAGCCGATGGACCCATCTTCGTTATCCCATCTTAACAGCTTGTGCAAACGACCTCGTGGCCATAGCGCCTTTCATAACAGCAAACCTCCCAGCGATAATAATAGTTGTTATAATTCCAACCACTGAGATCGCCACAGCACTCAATCCAACCATATTTTCTTTAGCCCACTTCTTGAACTTCTGCAATCTGTCAATGTCGACTTCTTGTTGCTCTCTAACTTCTTCTATTTGTCGCTGTTCGATAGTTCTGTCTCGCGCTTCTTCAAGCCCTACGATGCGTTCTCTCAACCTAAAGCTAATGCTTTCGTCGTCTTCGTCGTTTAGTTCGTCTGTTGTCCTATTTATCGTCTCTTGAAAGTGGTCTGCTTGTATTTGCAGTGCGCCATTGTCACCCACTCTTGATTCGGACACCACACTATCGCTTGGGTTGAGCGAACCACCCAGTTCACGGTTCTCGTTTGGTGTTAGTCCAGGTACGTCGACGTATTCTGTGTGTGTGGTGTCTAACAATGGTTGGCTCCTCACAGTTTCTTCACGGTCTTTTGCATTGTCTATGATTTTCTGCACAAACTCTACAAATTGGTCAACACTCTGTTGTGCAACCTTAGCGTTGTTATACAGCAAAGCACCACCTTTTCCACGCTTGAGAACTATTTGCTATTTACCAAGTTCGTTGTTATCTAGCCTGGGTTTGAATAGCACATTGTTTTTCTTGCTCATTGACACTCTGAGTCGCAGCTTTAACACGTCAGAGTCATGATCGTTAAACTTGAATCGCGTTCCAATCTCACTACTAATAAACTTTTCTATGCTCTTCGAAAGTTGGTTCTCAGGGTTCGATGGCAAATCGACAACAACCGCTGGGACATCTGTGTTAGTTCCCCTTATTATCACCGTTTTACCATCGTCAGTGTCGATAAACGAGGTCTCTGTTTCTTGAAGCGCTCTTCTTTCCTGTTCGTCCTGCAATTTATTCATTCTCTCATAATGTTGTCAACCTCAACGCGCTCAACGCGTGGCATGTCGTCGACGTACTTATCGTTAAGTAAATTGTAGTCTTGAGTGACTTTTTCGAGTTCATCACTAATTTCATCATCAGTGTATCTATCAAGTCTATCGAGGTTTTCCATCTCATAGTCCTCAAAGTCTTCCCCACCTTCAGCCATTACATTAACTCACGTTTTGAATATCGCTTTCTGATATCCATGAGTTGTGTTTGCTTTCATAACCCAACCATTTGACCAACACCATCTTCTTTCCTCTGACTTTCTTTCTTTTCAACACTTTTTCAACTCGGTACACATCGTCACCATGTTTCTTGTTGACCGGCGACAATTCCTGTTCATAAAACTTCCCAATGATCTGCTCACCAGTGTGATCCTCAATTTCATACACATTCGGGTCACCACGAACAACTTTCACCACTTTGAGCAGCTCTTCAGTGAAGTTGGCTTCATAACCCTTTGTGAACATACTTTTGTACTTACTAATTCTCACCAACTCACCAACCTTGAACTTAGGTAATGGGTTGTCTGAAAATTGATGACCAAATAGAGTGGTCCACACTTCACTCTCATTTGACTTATTGACGTCCTTTGGTTTCATCATAATGCTTCGATTCACATTGCTATTGTAGTTGTCCACAAACTGATCAAGAGCGTCAATCCATTTATACGTTCCACGAGCGTAAAAGTACTTCCACATAATGCTCTTGAGACTTCTATTGAAGCGCTCAACAACAGCAGCCTTTTTATCACTCTTAGTGCTGAAATATTCAACACCGCGTTCTTTCAACAAACTTTTCACCCCAACGTTGTAGAACTCAAGTCCATCATCAAATTGAGCTAACTTGGGCGTGGTTCCAAACCGATCTTTAAAGTCGTTCAATAGTTCTCTAACATATTTGGTCATGTTAGCAGTGTCTTTTCTGTAAACCGCAACACCAAAAGCGTATCTACTCAATATTTCAATACCTGTTAATATCCAATAATAACCTTAATTTGTTCTGTTTTGAATACTTGCTCATGTCCACTAAGTCCATTTGAAGTTCTTCACCAAGGTAATCAACAAAAGTCGCACGGAACTTATGTCTTCTCACAATGGGTTTGTACCTAGCTAGTGTATAAGTGTCCTGTGTCGTCAACCATTCTTTAACTGTTTTTCTAGTTACTTTCAACCCATCCCTCAATGCGTGTTGGTACAATTTCTCTACACTACTGAACCCTGTCTTAGGATTGTAGTAAATGTCTCCCAACCCTTGTTCTGTTTCCACACCGAGTTCCATATAATTCACACGATATACAACTCCAATAGCACAACACCAATTCTAGCGTCACCATTGTTTGGTTTGACACGAAATGTCATACTCGAGTGAACACCTTTTTTAATTCTCACCTTAGATTCGATGTCTGCGTAACGCCGCACGGTTCCATTCAAAGACTGTTCGGCGGGTAATGTTGTGATCACATTTGCTACGCTTCCCGTCAGTGCCTACATTACTCTCCGTCTCGACGGTGTCACACGAAACTTCTATGTACTTCAAACCTCTGTTCATATCAACCTTGTTTGGACTGTCGTGCCACTGTGAATTGCTCTTTACTACCGCGCCTTTCGCGAAACCAAGCAAAGGTCCAATGGTGTCTAAGTGAATTGGAAAGTTAGCGCTCGCAGTCCCACTTGAATAGCTAGTCTTAACCCTACTTTTACCTGTGACTGCGACTCTCTCTATCTCAAGACTCATCCTAATTCTCCTAAACTCGTATCTCAAAGCTCTAACCAACGCGTTGAAGTCGTAATACCCTTCACCCACTTGAATCTTACCAAGACGTGGTTGTTGACCAGCAGAAATCGTATAGGCCCGAACACCATCGTTACTCGTCACGTTATTGTACACTGTTATTTTCAAGGAGTTAATTTGACTCCAAAAGTGGAGTAGAAAAAAAAGGTACAGAATAACTCCATTTTTGGAGTTAGTTTTACTCCAAAATTTTAACTCCGTTTTTGGAGTAAACACGACTCCAAAATTGGAGTTAAAATAACTCCTGTAGGAGTAAATTTTACTCCAAATTGGAGTCAATTTGACTCCAAAAGTGGAGTAGAAAGAAAAGGTACAGAATGACTCCTTTTTTGGAGTTAATTTTTACTCCAACATTTAAACTCCATTTTCGGAGTAATCGCGACTCCAAAATTGGAGTAAAAATAACTCCTGTTGGAGTAGATACCTACTCCAAAAATATGACTCCAAAACTTGAATTAGAGAAATACAAAAATAACTATATGCAGGGGTAAACATACAATCACACCGAAAATGAAATCAAAGCTACAAGAGTCAATATGGATTTAATTTAATTTATTAAACACTTTTAAAATTATAATAACAGTTATACTGTAATTATATTAAATAATTATTAAATAGAATACAATAGTTACTTAGTGTATAAGGTTACTTAATACAAATAAAAACTTAAACAATGTACTGATACATCAAGATGTTCACCTCAAGTCCAACTCCTGGAGATCTTTGCTGCATTTGTTCTACTCATGAGTGTATTTTTCAGGAAAGGTACACAATATTGCTGGCCAATGCATACACAATTTTAAATATATAGTAACACCCAATTAGCAGTGAGTTCATTTTCACAACGATTTCACCCCTGCCACCATGTAAAGGGGATATACATAAGCCAGCTCACCTGCTCCAATTTGCTTGGCTCAAACGTCCTTTATCAATTCATCAATACATTCATCTTCCTTCAAAAAAAGAAAATAATATATAATCAGCTATATGCATCAAGAACTCATTACATAGTTAAGAAATGAAACATGGTCACCAGTGTTTTAAAGTGTCTATGAAGTGAAAAATTCGCTAGCATTTTTTTTTGCTTTAACGGACGGCAGGTGCGTACGCTGAACATTTCAAGTGAATCTGCTGCATAGTCTTCGAGCTATCAACTCTCAAAGTTTGGCATGGCTAAATCTTTTTGGTGAAATCTGAAACGCGCGGTTTATTGTCTTGTGGCGTATGCAGGTGTACTTACTATGCATAAGAAGAATGGATTTGAACATTAATGATCCACCTGCATACGTCATATACCACATATATTCAATTCCAGTCTTTCCCTATTTTGTAACGTTAAACTACTGTATGCCAATGGACAAACTTTGAGAGTTCATAGCTCGAAGACTCTGCAGCAGATTCACTTGAAATTTTCAGTGAACGATCCTGCCGTGCTACTTTGTTCGTTAGAGCAAAACATGCCAGCGATTTTTTCACTTCATGGACACTTTAATGCAGTCTGAATCAAATATTACTCAAATTTGCAGCAGAATTGCTTTACTGGTTAATTCCCATTGGCATTGCATAGATGAGAGCAGGGTTTTAGCTAATATCCTTCCTGTAGAAACATACTGTCTATAAGTTTGTTACAATTTGGTACATAATTAGCATATTACATTGACCAAAACACACAAGACAATGTTAGGGCAATTTCAAATTTCCTTTTCACATGTTTAAAGTGCCTAGTATGAAATGAAAAAATCGATATTCAATAATCTGTTCCCTTCGAAAGTAGGTTTTGAATAATGATGAAATTTGTTTAATTTAATTTTTTTATTATTCACCGTTGTCTAGTTATAAGCATTTGAAATTTTAGCGTGATGACGTCACAACGTGTACCTGAGAATTATTAACGTGTTGATATTTCATAAAGTATGACTTGCACAAAGATGAAACATGGTAGCAATGTTGTCCTTTAAGTGCTCGACTCACCACTGATGTTTGTATAGTTACCATGGAAACATGCTAGGTTCCAGACCCTTTTACCCTTATTTCATAAAATGTAATTTTCTTGTTTTCTGGATATTTGCTGTTGACTTTGTTCTGGTTATGTATATGGCATGACATCCTTAATATGAGAGATGGCAGTGTTTGTCTAAACAATGCCTCATACTAAAAGTAGAGCAAGTTTTTATTTACTCTTTTCAGGGGCCTGGAGCCTAGCTTATTACCATGGTGATCACAAAAAGTAGTTTATCACCTAAATTATATGGTAGTTGAAACGCTACTAAGTTTCGTAGTTTTCGTGTAAACACTTCACAAAATATCACGCTAAAATTTCAAATGCTTATAACTAGACAACGGTGAGTGATAAAGAATTTTTTTTAACAGATTTCGTCATTATTCAAAATCTACTTTCAAAGGAAAGACAGTATGGAAACTGGATTTTTTCATGTCATAGGCACTTTAACATCAGTAAATAACCCTGGATATGAGGATGAGTACAGAGTAATTTGTCACAGGTTCAAATGTAATTTTAGTGACATTGCTACATGTAATTAAATATAATAATTTTAGGAGCTATTGTGTGGCTGATTAGGTAGCCCATACCAACTCATATATTATGGATGTATAAGTTGTAACTAACTGAATGGCAAGATGTAATGAGGATATGATTGCCACAATATATAAATACTGTAGTCTGCAACAAGATAAACATGTAATACAGTATAAAATGTAATGAGAGTCATAGAGTTGTTAACCCTTCTAATAACTAAATGGTAAGAGATACATTAATTTGGACACAATTGTCATGTACACAATATGTAAAAATGAAATACAGTAATTCAAATTTCATAATACATTAGATACTGTACTAACCATTTATAAAGATGATTTCCACACAGCGTAAAGCGAAATATCTTTATTTTCTTTCTTCTATCATGCATGATGGTGATCCCAGGAACTTATCCCCAAATAAGTCATGTACATGTAACTTGTTTGGCATTTACCTGTTCTCACTGTTGAATTAAGTCTAGAAAATTCTGAAATAAAAATTATATGTTAGTTGCTTTAAATGTAAATTTTAAAAATGTTAAAGACTGCATAATTAATGATGAGTGATTAATTTATGATAAGCATTGTGCATGTTCTATACCTAAAGATTTTATTATAAATAAATTTAACTCTAAAGTTGTTTACGGAGAAGCAAGAAATAAAACACATAGAATCCATAATCCACTACATGCAGGAATTGAGTGGCATTCTTGTAACCTGAACATAAAATTCATATCTTATTTAGTTATTGCCAACATCAAATATCCCACTGAGGGAGTGGTCATTATTTCATTATTTGTAGGGTTTACTGGGTATGGAATATTTTAAAACTGAATTCAAAAATTTTCATGACCCACTCTATCAGCGAATAAAAATTTTTGAAGCTTGTCCAAACAAGCATACATGTAATTGGTCAATTTAAAACCTTGTTGATCCTTGTGAGATCATTGGCACAATGACATCCAACATGAAATATGGAAATACATGTTGTTGTTTTGAAAGTGGCATGGCTGGTGTATTTCCAAACTGGTGAGATAGTCTCGTCTCAGAATTTTAAAACCCTGTTTCATACATGAACAGAAATACTGTAAGAACATTTATGGTTTTCTGTTTATTCTGTCTCACTTAACACCAGAACTTTGTGTTTTTCATAGCCGTAGAAAGGATTGGAGGGCAAAATATTTCATGACCCGACCCAGTTGTATATCCATAAATAATGACCGGTTGCTTATGTGTATCTAACCACTGTGATCTAACTCAATGTGTGGTTACAGTTACCCATGGCATATACAGTATATATATATATATATATATATATATATATATATATATATATATATATATATATATATATATATATATATATATATATATATATATATATCTGACCTTTAGGTCATATTGAGCACTCTACAGGATGAAAACCATTGTCGCTTATGCATTGTGCGCACGCTCACTGCTTGCAGTTTGAGCACTCAGGCATGGTTTTTGATGTCCCACATTCGTGTGGCATCAAGGGTGACTGTAAATAGCAGTTATCTTCACCCTGCTCATCAGCACTACACTGATGAGGCCCAAAAGGCCGAAACGGTACCGTCTGTTGTTATATATATATATATATATATATATATATATATATATATATATATATATATATATATATATATATATATATATATATATATATATATATATATATATATATATATATATATATATATATATATATATATATATATATATATATATATATATATATATATATATATATATATATATATATATATATATATATATATATATATATATATATATATATATATATATGAGACAGTCTCGTCTCCTCAATCCTGTTTCATACATGAACAGAAATACTGTAAGAAAATTTATGATTTTCTGTTTATTCTGTCTCACTTAACACCAGAACTTTGTGTTTTTCATACCGGTAGCAGTAGAAAGGATTGGAGGGCAAAATATTTTGTGAGTTGACCCAGTATATCCATAAATAATGACCGGTCGCTTATGTGTATCTAACTCAATTTGTGGTTATACCCATGGCATATATTTATATATGGTGAAGGAAAATTTCGAGTGTAGGAATACTGTATATACATTTTAAGACCAAACCGGGACCAGTTGCGAAAAATGCAACTTCAGGGCCTTCTGGCTGGAATTGAACCCGCAACCCTGCGATGCTATTGCAGTGTCTGACCACTAAGCTATGGAGGCCGTTGCCGAGAGCCTAGTCACGAGTTATGTATATATAATACTATATAGTGGTGGTATGCTTATGTGTAGTTCTGTATATATATATATATATTTCAATATTTCCCAAAAGATATGTTTGTCACTGCTCAGAGTTTCATGCACAAGGCAATCATCAAGCAAAGTTGCCTGATGATTGCCTTGTGCATGAAACTCTGAGTAGTGGCAAACATATCTTTTAGGAAATATTTGTAATACACTCTACCATATATATATATAGTGGTGGTATCCTTCACCATAAATCCTAAGAACATGAAGTTAAATCAAGTGAAATGCCAAATATTACTTGAAATATACCCAAAATCTTATTCCTGCATTACCACCACTATATATATACAGAACTTGTGACTAGGCTCTCGGCATGACGGCCTCCGTAGCTCAGTGGTCAGAGCACTGCACTAGCATCACAGGTTCAATTCCAGCAGGAAGACCTTGAAGTTGCATTTTTCACAACTGGTCCCAGTTTGGTCTTAAAATGTATATATTCCTAACTGCTCAAGTTTTGTTTCATAAATAATGACTCGGGACTTTATCACAGAGAAAATACAGTCACACTTGTGCTAGAATGAAGTGCTGAGTCAATGAGACTGTAATATATTATAATACTATATAAACTGCATGAAATAACTACAAACTGTGCAATATTTTCTTGAGGTCATCTCATTCGTTTTGTAAGAATAAATATACAAAACAGAATTGTATGGACCAGTAGAAGCAGTATGTCTTGCCTGAGAAAAATAAACTTTTCTAGTCATTTAATTTGGTAAAATAAACTGAATTCTGCTTAATATTTGGGAGCAAACCAGTAGAGAAAGAAATTATGACGAAGTAAATAATCGGTAGACATTTCAAAACAACAATTGTTTTCTTCATGGATTGCGAACTTTGAATGTTTGAGAATGATATATAAACAATTTCAAACAATGTTAAGCATAGTAAAGCCTTCGTTAAAATCGAATCTGGAAAAAATAACAGCTACATCTGTCATCTACACTGTGATTCAAACCAAAATATTGTGACTCATGCCGAACATACACGAAAATATAACTCAATTATTAACGTCTGAAATCACTATCCAATCCTTTATTACAATTCGTATGAAAATAAACAATTAAATATGAACAGGGAATAAATAAATGCGCATTATTAAACAGTATTATTTAAATTAGCTAGTCGCTGACTAAATTATTATACAAATACACGGACTTACCTTCAAAAATATGACTGCAATCCTCGTCTAAGCCTACGAGTATAGGGAAGCAACGAGTCCTTTTGAAAACCATCACAAAATACAACCAAGAAATTCGAATTAAATATCAAAAATTACCAACAAACACCAACAAACTCCAGTTCGACATTCAAACATTTCGAAATGGCCGCGTGGCTTGTGATATATATCCATGATCCTTTTCGGGGCTCATAAGCATCGTGGGGGTCGGCAGGGCTCATCCGCCACTTTTCGCCGTTGTATTAAACACAAATTTTACGAAAATATAAAATTAAAATGCTAGTTTAACAAAAGCCAACTGACTGCAAATCAATTTTAATGTGCCTAGAAGTTTTGTAAAAATTCTTCGGGTACTGCCGGGTTCTTGAAATTCATGTGCAGGTTTCTTCGACACGCGTTATCGGTACATATAGCTATCAGTGTTAAGAT
This sequence comes from Chrysogorgia sp. JL179-B06, assembly GCA_035772405.1. Lineage (NCBI taxonomy): Eukaryota > Metazoa > Cnidaria > Anthozoa > Scleralcyonacea > Chrysogorgiidae > Chrysogorgia > Chrysogorgia sp. JL179-B06. Next base: position 577,545 of record JAYKKM010000410.1, on the reverse strand, counting down.
CTGACCATCTGTTTACCAAAAGGTTAATCATGTCGATTAATTTGTTACCCTGAGGATGATTCTGAAATAGAATTTACATTGGAATTAAATTTTAACACCATATCTGGAATTCAATTTTTACTCCACCTGGAGTTAAAATCACTCCTGTGATAGAAGTGGAGTAAAATAACAGGAGTAGTTATAACTCCACTAATTTAACTCCAAAATAAGAGTAATTTTGACTCTCTTAGTGGAGTTAAAATAACTCCACGTGGAGTAGAATGAAAATTATGCCATCAGTTGGAGTTAAATTAACTCCAAAATAGGAGTAAAATTAACTCCGAAATTTTTACTCCACCAATGGGAGTTATTTTAACTCCCTTGCTGGAGTTAAAATAACTCCTTGAAATTAACAGTGTAGTTCCAAAACACAGTGGCTGTCTCGACTACAATGTGTGGGTTATCATGTGTGGCTACTACACTATCGTCAAAGGTCACAACTTTATCCACACCTTCGATAAGCACCGTCAACTTTCGAGGATTGTTGTCTACGCGACGCTCTTTAGTGTGATCACTGGACTGACTGGAGTCGAACCCATAATTTAGACTCATTACTTTAACACACGTATAGCGCTGACTACTCAAGCGTCGCGTACAAATCCAACAATATGTCACCAACATTGACACTACTACCGTCTTGGTCAGTCACGTTGAACACCAGCTGTGAAAAAACACCTTTGTTTATCGACACCTTCGACTCGATATTGAAGAAGTGTTGAACAGAGCTCTTCAGTGGTTGAGTGGTGGTCAATGGTAGCTCAACGATAACCTCGCTTTTGCTACCATTAACAATGTTCTCAGGTCTGTTCACAATGCTGCAACCCACTTGTACGTACTTCAGTCCTTTGTTGATGTCCACGACGTTAGGGCTGACCAAACCACTAGTGGTTACCGTTGTGTTTTCATTGAATCCTAACAGCTCTCCAAATTTAAACAGCTCTAATTGTTGGTCAGTCTTTATCGAGCACTTTTTGTTGTGTTTGTTGGCCACTAACTCAATAGCCCCTAGTCCCTTCAATTCGTCAGCAATCATTTTAAAAGTGTGATACCCAGGTCCAAAAACGTGTTCATTGCTGTTGTAGCTCACTTTGTCGTTGACACCAGTCTCCACGTTAACGTAGTCCCAAAAGATGGTTGCTTTTTCACCAATAAGTGAGGGTCTGAGCCAAACGTTAAGAGAGCTTCTGGTAGATCCACAGTTTTCGTCGCACCTTTAATCAATACCACAATCCTAACCATATAATGTAGTGTGTGTTATAGATGCTGACAAAAAGAAGACAAGGTGAACTAATTCTTCTTAGTGAGTTTCCAAACGCGCAACTAGATAAGTTTGAATTTGGATACAACCTCGCGGACGATAATAAAACAGTTAAGACCGTCGACATTTACTTCAAGTCAGGCCCAAATTACTCTGACATGATAAACATAAAGTCATCAAAGTACAAGAAGAACAAGGGCTTTACGAAATTCCTTAGCAACACACCAAGATTCCCAAAAATATGGTCGAGCGGTGGACATGTCCCAAAGTTATTACTGACGGAAACCCACAAGAGCTATGGGGAAGTCGCAACGTTTCCACCATATGTTCTCAATTACCCAACCCACAACTTTGACGTCTTTGTTGACGACAATAATTCCTTCAAATCAAATCTACCGAAAATATTCATCGACACCAAATTGCGTTACCAAGACAAGGCAATTGGTGGCAACGTTAACACAGTTTGGACTCTAGCGAAGAGTTACTATCAAGCGATCGCAGGAATGTACATCGCTACGTACCGTTCAGGGGTGTCTTTACAGAACTTAAGTTATCACGTCGACGTCCCAAAGCAAGTCGTGAGTCTCATGAGATTCCATACGTACTTCACCATTCGTCGTGTGATGTTCCGTTTAAGTAAGAGTCAAGCTGCCGGTAGCGACGTCTTGAGACTATACCTTCCTGACTGGCGACTTTTGAGAGGTCATGTACCATTGACTGACGTTGTCAATAGATACATCATGGACATCCAAGGTGATTATCGTCGGTATTGTCCGAGACACTCTGACGGGTTCACACCATTAGGGCAAGAACAATTAAACCAATCGATCGAAGTTTACATGTATGCCATTCTTGGAGCCCAAGCGAAGTCAAAACAAAGCATCGTGGGAGCTAGAGCCAGTGCTCGAGAAACACAACAAATCTTTAGAGACATCGTTTAAAACGCTGTGGTTCAATACTCACCAAGTGTTTGGATCAACCTCATGAACAAAGCGATCAGTGACACCAACATTAAGTTAGACACAGCTGTACGTGACACCCAACACTTGGCTGATCCCCAGAAGCATGGTTTTGTTAAAGGACCCCATCGCTGGTTACAATAATGTGCTTAGAACTTCGTCTGAAACTGGGATGACGTTTGGGTACAACGACGGGCTGAACTATCGAGCGCCAAAAGTCCACCAAGAGACAGGGGGACATTTGGTAACACCACCGCAAGTCCAGAAACCAGTGGTCTCAACTTCAAAGGTCACAGTTCACACTAACAAGCCAGACAATCACACGACAACAACGTTCGTAGTGCTCACAGTCTCAGCGGTCTCTGGCTATTTAGCGAGCAAATATGTCTTGAAGTAATGAGTCTAAACTATGCATGGGTATGAGTCTGACGACCTCCACGCTAAAATACTAAAAAGAACGAAAAGACATCTGGATGAAGACCCTAAGTTGAGTGTGACCGGTGGAAGGATGTCTGGGCCAATCGACATGCAAGGGTCAGCAATCAAAAATGTAGCACCCCCAGTCGACGACCTTGACGTCATCAATAAAAAAGTCCTAGAGCAATTGTATTTGCCGTTTTACTTCAACGTGGGCACAACGTTGTGTTCGACTTCAACACCACCGACGCCATGAAAACCGTAGACTTTCACACTAGCGGCGTCAAAGTGAAAGCCATTGGTGTCACGAGTATGTTAGTGCAAAACAACCGAACTTATGGTCCTGTTATTGGCACTAGCAGTCAAGCTCGTCGTTTTCTGTCGCCAGTGTTAACACCATTCCCACTTGAGTCAGGCCTTCACTTTAACTGCCCAAGTATGCAATGGTGTGACCTTTCCATTTTTGTAGTCCTTTGGCTACCCACGAGAACCACAGGGTCAAATTGGGAAACTATTGTGTCAAACGACGATGGTCAATGGGACAAGTTCATAGGATACAAGACTGGCATGACTAATGGACTTGCGTATGGTGGTAGCGTCCCAGCGATGGAGAACGTGTGCACTATTTCAAGTGGTGTTGACCTCACCAAAACTCACATGATATCAATACACTGGCAAATGAATAATTCACTCGTCAGAGTCAACAACATCAAGTAAACTGATTCAGACTTCACAGCGAACATGAAAAAGATAGGCGCCCCTTATGGAACAATTTTTGGAATGCATCGACCAAGAATACCACTCGCACCCTATGCATACCCATTGTTGATAGAATTCTACGGTATGAAAATCGTGAGTGGTTATATGACAAACCGAGACATCATAATCATGGGTGGAAAAATGATGGAGGAATATGGTATAAAGTAAATGGGAGCATGTATCTCAAGAGAACGTGAAGTGTATAAGATAAATAAGACGACTGATCACATGTTTAAGGCTGGTGGGTCATTTGGTCGTGGTGACGTAAGTCTTGAGCTCCACGCTGAGATTGGTCTGAGGTCAAGAGAGACTTATGGTGAACCCATTTTATTACCTGGGGAAGAACCAGACGACATAATAACACCATCGGCCTCATAAGAAACGCACAGTGTAGACACACCTTATGTTATAATGGGTTGGTTCACAAGGCTGGTTCGTGGTGTGAGAAGCTTTTTCAGACGTAAGTCGAAGAACAAATCAGGTGTTAAAACACATCGGATGCGCTGGTACACAACGCGTCAGGTCTATAAAGTCCCTAATAATGATAGGGACAAAGTGCAGCTTATGGACGCACCATAAATAATATTTTTTTTGCGAGACTATAGTAATGACCACACTTCAAGTGTTCGATTTTGACGGCTATCAAGTCACGACAGCCATGAATAACGACAATGTGTGGTTCAAAGCGAAAGACGTTGCGAGAGCTCTAGGTTATGCCCAACCAAAGAGTGCAGTGCGTGACCACGTTGAACCTGACTGCAAAATCGAGGCCTGTGATTTAGTGGGTGTCATCGGGTCGAGCCAACAAGCCCTATTTATCAACGAACTTGGTGTTTGTTCGTTGGTGTTCTCAAGTGATACGGAACACGCGAAACAGTTCGGAAAGTGGGTATGCTCAGAGGTCTTACCAAATGTCATAAAGACTAGATCGCTCATCGGTCTCAAGCGCAATCAATTCGTGGTGATCACTGAATTCGACCTAGACACGAAAGTTGTTGGTTACATTAGGAAATACCACCCAGAAGCTATTTTGATAGCTGCTTGTGGTGAAAACCAAGACACTTCGAAAAAAAGATTAGATTCATGGAAAAAAGGTTACCAACGTGGAACACCTGATCTAATTATTGGCAATGGACACAAAACGCACAATGGACTTGTGATTGAGTTCAAGAATCCAAGCGGCACAGGCAAAACGTCCGAAGACCAAAAGAAAATGATACTTAATTTCAAACACGCTGGGTATCTAACGTTGTTGTGTGAGTCGTACGACAACGCTATTAATGTGATAGCAAATTATTTCTCTGACATCAGGTTTCAATGTCCCTGGTGTATTCGTAAATTTAAAAGTGAAGCGACGTTAGACAGCCATAGTTGTTGTACTAAAAAAGTTTAGTGATCAGGATGATGACGTCTACACACTGCTTTGTATTGTTCAGTACCACCAACAAATGATGGTCCTGGATTGTATCTCCAATTGAATGGTGCTTCAACAGTTGTTCCATCAGTGTCACGACAAACGGCACAATACGCTTTTAGAAAGGTGATGTCGTCCGCTATTGGAAACCATGTGTCGAGTTCACCAAGTATTTTTAAGTGCTCTGTTGTTATGAGACCACAAATAATGACGTGAATACCAGCTTTAACAAAGTCATGAATAACTGATAAGTCAGGGTACCAATGGCCCTCGTCAATGCCAATGACGTCAATGTCAGTCAGTTCACTAATCGTTGGAAAGTCGGTGATTAGTTTCGCAGGTAAACGGTCTGACCCAACAACAATAGTCTGACGGTTCGTGGAGAACGTGTGGTCGGTTCGTCTGGTGTCACCTTTGTTGTTCATGTAAAGGACCTTGAGCCCTGTTTTACTTAGTGTGACTAGTCTGCGGAGAGTCTCTGTTGTTTTACCTGCAAACATAGGACCAACGATGATTTCCAGTTTACCAACTTTTCTCATGGCGGGGTACTACTATACCCCTATGAGAAATTTTTAGTGTAGTAGCGTGTGCTTGTGTTCAAACACACCTTGACACACCTCACATACGTAAACGTCGTAGTTCTCGGCGAGTCTCAGCCACGCATTAAAAACAGATCTTTTTGGTTTCCACACAAGGCTTGCGAGTAACACCTCAAGGTGTTGGGACACCAACACGTCGGAACTGCTATTAGGGTTGTCCAAATGGTCAGAGACTGCGTACCCAAGGTGCTTGCACGCTAAGTAGCTTCCCAGAGGGACCATCTTAATGAACTTGTTGATCAGAGTCTTAGAGGTCTCAACGTCGAGCTCTGTCCAAGCATTGCGAAGCGCTATGGCAGTCAGAAAAATGTCGCGATGTGGTGACGCAGTTCTCAGAAGGCAAGTCATTATACTATACTCTCAGAGAAAATATTTTCTTTGACTATTTTTTCCCAATGGTTAATTCGTTGGCGAAGCTCTAGGTTTTCGATATGGGAACTCAATCTCTCATGTGTCGAACGGAATCCTAGGTCGTCGCTAGCCACACCACATGGATAACACTCGTAGACCGCCGAGTTATCTATGGCGTAAACGTGATACCACGAGTTCATATGATCGATAGTGTCATCTGCATTGAGTATGTCAGGACATGGTAGACAAACGCCGACGTTGTGCTCTGCAGCGATTTTTAGCTACGCCTCTAGCTTTAGGAAATCAGGTCTCCACATAAGACTCGCGAAGAGCACCTCGATGTATCCTCCAAGCTTCATAGCAGACGATCTGGATGTGTCACGGAAGTAGTCATTGATGGTGTGTCTGATGTGTAGGCATGTGTAGAAATTTCCAGCAGGGATTATCTCAATGAGACTACGAATCAGACTAGTGGCGAGACGCTCGTCGCGGTGAAGGACCAAAGCGTTGTGAAGCTCTATGGTAGTGTTAAGCGTTTTGTGTGTTTGAGGTGACTCTGGAGCGCAAGAACCCCTCAACTTGAAGACTGATGAATATCGCTTTAGGACGTCAGGTCCAGATGCGTCTCGCGGAATAGTGGCGGACACGTCGAGAATGTTCGTGACTTGCATCGCAGGTAGGATCTTGTCGATCGCTGGTCTGGAAGCGTTTCTAGGAATCACGTAAGTCTCAGCTTTGATCATGATACTATACTCTCAGAGAAAAAAGTTTGGGTGCGTTTGGGGGACTGTGAGACATCTGTGAGGTGACTGTGAGACACCTGTGAGTAAGATAACATGTGATAATATATGACTGAAGACTCACAGACTGCCGACTCCAAGGTCACAGCTGACGTAAAAAGTGTTAAGATAAAGGACCCAAAAACGTGTCGCTGCTGGTAAGAAGTTGGCTGAGATATCGAAAGCTGCGAAAGAAAAGAAAATGCGTGAAATGATAACTAACGAAGAACAGAGCGAGTGGAGTTATGGCTACATTGTTGGAACACTTGGTGTTCTCATTGCTGGTGCTTCGTTATGGTACACAATTCGTGGTGAGAAAGACACACCCATAACTATTACGACGACACCTGCGTCAGAAAGTCACAGACGTCGTCCAACACTTGACACATTCGATTCTTGAACAAAACATATGGTAGTGTATACATGACTGCGATCGATCGAAAAGAGGTTATGAACGAATTGTACGACGCGCTTCTAGTCACGACTGGTGCTGTCGTTGTGAGTATGGTTTCAAAGAGGGCTTTGGTTGAACCACTAGGAACACCAGAGACTGTGAAAGGTACAGTGAAACTTGCTGTAGCTGTTGGTGCAGGAACGTTGTTAGTAAAATGGCTACAATCGAAAAAGTGGATACCAACAGATCCATTCAAATCAACGTAAGTTAATGGTGAGTGTTGTGGCTGGAGGGATATTTAATGCAGTAGCTTTCGCAGGTGCTGGCTTTCTGTTTTCGAAGTTTAATCACACAGGTTATGAAGCTGAGATGAAAAGACACAACCATGCGTTGGAACAATTAGCACAAGCGAAAGAAGCGTGGTATGAAAACGAGGTCGCCAACAAAGATAAGATCCAGCGTTTGCGGCAAATGCTCTCGGACGCTAACGCTGACATCAATGACACAACCACGCGTTGGACCAACTTAGAAGCGTAATGACCATTCAGTACGGCGGACGAGTGTTCACCAACCCTCGAAAGATTGCGGATTACTATCAGAGTAGTGCGGAAATGAAGGAATACCAATTGTTGTTTGTTGGTGCACTAGGTTTGGGTAGTGGAGTAGTAGTGTGGGTATTGGTTCGATAAAGAATGTCTACTCATTATAAGTGATGAACAAACTTATGAGACAGATGAGCTATGGTTACACAATTGACGAGATCGCGAATGAAACGTAAATTGAATGTAAAGGCACCTTCAAGCTTTATTACTGTTTGGATTGTGATGTTGTGAGAAACACAACTTACTGCGGTGGGTATGTATGTCCAAAGTGTGGCGACATCGAATGGGACTACGTTCAGAGTTACAGTGACATGACACTCACACGACCAAAAAGTGTTCACAAGAGGTATTGGTGGATGGGGAGGAGACTACGGAACGTTGTGAAGGGTGAGCACCTCGAGTTGATAAAAGAGGACTTCTTGAAAGTTGTCAATGTGTTGTATTCATGTGGGTTGATAAAGGGTAGAAACGTCAGCAGATACGGATACTACATCATCAGGTTGTGTCATAGAAGACAATTCGAGACACTCGAAAAGGTGTCAGACCTTAAAGACGGAAAGGTGAAAGAGAAGTTTGACGATAATCTGTTCGGGATAGTGTACCCAAAGCTAGGTTGGTGCGGCGGCGACCATTATTACAGTCAGTGGTCTAGAGAAAAAAATGTGTAGTATAAGTATATAAGCCAATGAGTCTGACTGTGGAAAATCCACTGACAAAAAGACAAGTCAAAATCGGTGGATGGGTTTGGAATAGTCTCGTTAGAAATGGTGTTATTGACGCCCAGCGACCAGACAATGGGTGGTCAATCAGGCTGTTAGAGCGCTCGTTGAATGGGTACACAAGGTCTTATGAGGTAGGGGTAGTGTACAACACCACTGACATTAGTCAATTGACTTCGAGTAGAGCTGCGGTTATCGACCTTTTGAAAATCGAATTGCGAGAAACCCATGGGATGAAAGTAGTTGAAACAGTTAAAGTCACTTTCGAGAAAGCTTTGGGACATGACTTGACGACGTACAAAACTGCTTACTTCAACAGCAAAACCTTCACCATTGTTAACGAGCATGACATTAGCGTTGTCGTCAGACGTAGCGCAGAGCAGCTCTCAACGCGGATATCTGAGTGGTTGTCTGAGGGGTCTGGATGGGTCATTGATACAATAGACGGTCATTACATCAACATTGTGATTTACAGACCTCTGATGGGGTCGAGTTACATTGAGTTGTCTAAAGAATTGGACAATAGTGTAAAGGGTTTGATTAATGTTAAAAACGTGAACGACAACGAATGCTTCAGATGGTGTCACCTTGCGCATAAGTTCCCTGTGGAGATAGACCCACAAAGAGTCTCGAAGTATATCGCGCGTCTGTGTGATTTGAATTATGATGGAGTCACCTTCCCAGTCGCTCTCAAGGATTACAATAAAATTGAGAAAGCCAACAACATCAGCATTAGTGTCTTTGGGTATGAGAACAAACAACCCTTTCCTGTGTACGTCTCAAAGGAACCATTCGATGACCACATGGACTTGTTGTTGATAACAGACGATGGGGGCAACCAACATTATGTGTATATTCGCGACTTCAACAAATTCATGTATCGCCGGACTAAGCACAAAGAAAGAAAACACTTTTGTAGGTACTGTTTGCAATGCTTTAGTTCTGTGGTGATACTTGAGCGACACAACGACGTTTGTGTGGTGGTGAACGGAAAGCAAGCGATCAAGATGCCACCCAAGGGTTTGAAGGTGAAGTATAGTAACTTTCACAAACAACTCAACGTGCCATTTGTGGTGTATGCAGACTTTGAGGCTATCACACGAAAGGTTCACATCACAACACCATCAAGCGAGGCGAGCTGGACGAACGTTTATCAAAGACATGTTGACTGTGGATATGGATATAAACTGGTTTGTTGTTATGACGACACTTACAGCAAGCCAGTCAAGATGTATCGTGGTGAAAACGCTGTGAATAAGTTCATTTGAGAAATGTTGGAAATCGTCAAGTATTGCAAAAGGGTGTCAATCGAGAGCTTCAACAAAGAAATGGTGTTGACGAGCGATGACAAGAAAGACTTTCGTGAAGCCAAGTGTTGTCACATTTGTGGTGTGGATTACACCAACGCCGACGTTAAAGTAAGGCATCACTGTCACATTACAAGCAAGTACAGAGGGTCTGCTCATCGTGATTGTAATGTGAACTTCAGGTTGACTAACAAAATACCTGTGATCTTCCACAATCTACGTGGTTACGACAGTCATTTTATTATGCAGGAAATCGGTAAGTTTGGTCAAGACATAAATGTGATCCCCAACAACATGGAAAAGTACATGGCGTTCATGATTGGCAAGCATTTGGTTTTTCTAGACAGCTTTCAGTTCATGAGTAGTGGCTTAGACAATCTAGTGAAGAATCTACCACAGAACGCTTACAAATACACCTCAGAAGTGTTCCATGGTGAAGGGCTGACGTTGATGACAAGAAAAGGGGTCTATCCTTATGATTATATGGACTCCTTTGATAAGTTCGATGAGTGTGAGTTACCGTCCAAGAAGGACTTCTATAGCGTTCTGAACGATGAAGACATTACGAAAGAGTCGTATGAACATGCTTGTGATGTGTGGGACTACTTTGACGTTGAAAATATGGGTGGGTACCACGACCTGTATTTGAAAAGCGATGTGCTATTGCTTGCCGACGTTTTCGAGAACTTTAGGAAGACGTGCTCTCAAGAGTATGGGCTAGATCCGTGTCACTATTTTACATCACCTGGGTTGGCTTGGGACGCCATGTTGAAGATGACTGGTGTGGAACTTGATTTGTTGTCTGATATTGACATGTTTCAGTTCGTGGAATTGGGTATGCGTGGCGGTGTGAGCTACATCGCTAACAGATATGGTGTGGCAAATAATAAGTACATGGAGGGGTATGATGAGACCCAAGAGTCGAAATATTTGATGTATCTTGACGCCAACAATTTGTATGGGTGGGCAATGAGTCAGAGTCTCCCCACGGGTGGTTTCAAGTGGTTGACTGAGAGAGAAATAAAAGCGGTGAACTTGTGGACTATCACAACGACAGTAAAAAGGGGTTGCTAATCGAGGTCGACTTGGAGTATCCAGACTATTTGCATGACTCACACAATGACTACCCACTGGCTCCTGAGAAGATGGATATAACGGTTGATATGCTGTCTGCGTACTGTACGAAAATTAAAGACAATTCAACGTGAGCGTCGGTGGTGTGAAGAAATTGGTAACGAATCTGAGAGACAAAGAGAAGTACGTTCTTCACTACAGAAATGTACAGCTGTACATAGACCTTGGGTTGAAAGTGAAGAAGGTGCATAGAGTCTTGCGATTCAATCAGTCCAAGTGGTTGGGAAGATACATCGACTTTAACACAACCAAGCGAACTGGAGCTAAAAACGCTTTCGAAAAGGACTTCTTCAAGTTGATGAACAATAGTGTGTTTGGTAAAACTATGGAGAACTTGAGAAAGCGTGTAGATGTGAGACTGGTGACCAACAAGGAGAAGCTAATGAAGTTGACGTCGAAGCCAACGTTTGTGTCTTGCAAGATATTCAACGAGAACTTAGTCGCAGTTCATAAAATAAAAGAAACGTTGACATCGAACAGGCCGGCGTATGTTGGTATGTGTATTCTCGATTTGAGTAAGACGTTGATGTATGATTTTCACTACAACTACATATGTCAAAAATACCCTGATTGTAAGTTGCACTTCACTGACACAGATAGCTTGCTGTACACAATCACGACCGACGACGTCTATCACGACTTCTTGAAGGACCGCGAGAAGTTCGACAACAGTGATTATCCTTCAGACAGCCCATTCGCTTTCAAAGAAAACAAAAAAGTGATTGGAAAAATGAAAGACGAATCCGCTGGAACGCCGATTGTTGAGTTCGTCGGGCTACGCAGCAAGATGTACAGCTACATAAAAGAGTCTGGTGGGGGTGGGAAGACCGCTAAGGGGGTGAGAAAGAACGTTATTAAGAACGTAATCAAGCATGAAGACTACAAGAGAGTGTTGCTTGAACAAAAGCAGATGCGCCACACGATGAAAAGCATCAGAAGTGTTAAGCACGAACTTGGAAGTTATGAAATAAATAAAGTGTCGTTGTCCTGCTTTAACGATAAGCGCTACCTTTTGGATGATGGTGTTGAGTCTTACGCGTACGGCCACAAGAACATCCCACGGTCAAGTTGAATTTACATAAAACAGGTGGCAATCCCACACAACCCAACAGGTGGCATTTTTTCTTCTCCCAAACTTAGACGAGACTCACGCGCGACTCTCTTCTATTTTCTTTTTCTTTTTCTTTTTTCCCACATTTGTTGGGCGAGTCTGGCCTTTATTTGAGTGATTTTTCACCACTATCAGTACAATAGCTTCACCTTGACGAGTCAACGACATCGTCTTTTCGGCGAGCACGACGACTCAACCTTGATGAGCGCCCCCCTTCCCCCGTTCGGTGAGCACGTTCGGCTTCGCCTGACGAGTCAATGACATCGTCCATTGGTGAGCACAATGGCTTCACCTTGAGTTGTTTTTAGGTACGCCCTTGAGCTTTGCCGTATGTTGTGACACCTCGAGGTCTTACATTCCGCCCCAAGCTATTTCTCGAATAACCTGGTGTCACGACGGTACTTCACTCCTTTGGTCGGCCAGACCTCGCCCTGCTTGTGGATGTGGTGGACTGGGGAGAGTTGTGTGCTTGGATCACAAGCACGACCCCGCAGACCACCACACCCACGATCGATTCACTATCATTTTTGAGTATTTAAGCAAATAAATAACATGACTGGTGGCGTTCCACAATTTACATAACGTGTGATAACGAAAGCGTTTGATGTGGATGAACAACATCAGCTACGTTTAACATCGTGCTTATGAAATTACCCCACTACTCCTCACGGTTTAGTGTTTTTTTTTTCGCGTGTGAAATTTGTCATCAACGACATAAGCTACACTGACGTGAAACCAAGTCGATCGTGAAACATTGTGTGACACATAATTTTGTTGTGCACTCAGACCCCTCTCAACAAGTATTTTAAGACACCTCTTTATCGATTCACACGGCAGTAGTATAGAGAATGGGGGTACCAGCGCACTTTTACGATTTGAATGACAACACAAGGCCAACCTAGCGCCCTGTGTCAAGCTGGTGGGGTTAGTGAATCGACACATCGAGTGCATCAAACTCGCGAGACTGTTCGAAACAGTAAATGAAGCGACATCAATGACACTGGCTGTGGTAACAAACCCAAGAAAAGCACGTACGGCGTCAATCTGACGACCTTGATTAAAATCTCGAAAATGGTGCAACCATACACGCTTATACAGCTGAGTTTTGCCTCTCGAGATGGCTTCTCGAGTCGAAAACGTGATCTCTTGATGTTGGGTATGTGAAGCGGTACTATTGTGTTCAGCTTAGCTCGGTAGAGCGCTAGGTTGGCCTTGTGTTGTCATTCAAATCGCAAAACTGCGCTGGCACCCCCATTCTCTATACTACTTCCCGCTTATAAGCCCGGTAGTTATTGCCCCCTGTTTGTTAACAGACTTCTGATTTAATATAAGGTAATTAAGCCCACACAGATATAAGCCCAGCATTGCTTCCATTAGCACCTTTCCTAACAAAAATAACAAAAAATCAGAGAATAAAAGTAAATAATAATAGATAAAAAGTTACGGCAACATTCTGATCTCACTACTGACAAATCAATTTGAGGCTGCTACATAACGTGTGTAGCAGGTTTTGCTATATAATACAGGGCATCATTTTTCAACTTACATTTTTCTTAATTGACTATTAAAGCAATAACTTGAGTAAAAAAGTGCCAACCGTTTGCCTGTTATGCATTTTTAAACATTGTTTCTATACCGTTTATAATCTCTCCTCATGGTTATTAACCTCCAGCGGTTATAAGCCCACTCAAAACCCTTTTGGAAGTAAGTTGAATAATCCCAGGGCATATAAACGGATTCTATACGGTATATATATCTTCTTCATGTTTATAAACATCAATATACCGCGCCTTCAAAAAAACTCTGAACACATTTGCTTGGTTTTAACGTTTCAGGACCCTGCTCCTTTATCAAAATGACACAAGTTACAAAAGTGAAGCCCTATATTTAGAACAGATTACCAGATAATGATAATTGATATTCAAAAAAGTCACTCAGGTTCAGTCCCATAGGAATAAAGCTGTCTAATTTGTATGTCCAGAATCCTATTGATATTTTATTTACGGATAGTCTGCAGTGAGCTAGGAGTATTACTATATGAGTCAGAAACTCAACTGGATGATGAGTGCTTCAGTACCCTAATTAAGGAAGTGCAAGGAATCATCAACTCACGTCCTCTTCTGTGAACGACTCAACATCTCCGGAACAGATACATCCGTTAACACTCAACCTCCTTCTTACAATTAAGACGAAGGTTCTTATGCTCCTCCTGATGCGTTTCAAAAAGAAAATATGTACTTGCGCAAGAGATTGTCGAGATAGTCCTAACCCCACACCAAACCCTAACCTTAACCCTACACCGAATATTAACCCTAACTCTTACGATAATGCTTTATTTTAGAAATAATAGCTGATTTTAATTTCGAATTTTACTACCGATACTGTGACGTTATTTCGGGATTTATATGAAACTTCACCCGGTAATTATTTAACAATCAGCGAACGACTTTAAATATATTTTTATTTAGCTTTCTGTCGAGAGTGCTGTCCTAGTGTAGTTATTAGTTTCCAGGGTTGCGACGCCGAATATGGCGGGTTCAATTCCCACAACGATATTTTTTGTGAGTATTCTTTTAATTTGTTGTCTTTATTTTTGAGGGTTAGGGTTTGGTTAGGGTTAGCGTAGGATTTGGATTATGGGGTTATTTGCGTCTGTGGGCCCTCGGGACCACCATGGATGGGGAAATAAACTCTAGGGGGAGGTGGGCGAGGGGTTATTGCGTTACACGTATTTCTAGTTACGGTGTACTTGGCAGACTCGAACGAAAGCACAAGCAGGAAACATCACCTCTTGTAGCAAACTTCATGAACTACACTGCTCAAAACATGGACGAAACGCTGAAGCGCACTGGTATGGGTGATGATGAGAAACAGAAGTTGTATTATTCATATACCAAACATTATTTGAACTTAAAATAATAACATTGATTTTAATAACATAATAATTCATAATATAACATTGATTTTCTAATTCCTACCATTAACATTGCCTTGAAAAAGTCAACTCATGCAGAATGTAACCACAATCCATCGATCATGCGGTTATAAAAAAGTCTTTAATTATGTATTTCCAGTCTTAAAAAACGTAAAACTGAAGCAAATAAAAGTGATATTTGATACATGCGATACAAAGGTACAAAAGACGAATACATAAAATACGAGACGTACAAATAAAACAAATAAACGCAAGGTTAGTCTAACAGCATTGATAACGTCCACACTAGTACCATGTGCGTCTCCTAGCAGCTGAAATTCAAATTGGTCTGCAGACAGCTGCAAGAAACTCTGCGCTACGAAGTTCTACTGCAATCTCCCGTCACGTGATAAGCATTTCGTGCGTAAACATCAAGTTTGAAATGTTTTTGGGAACTGGGCTGGTTTTTGGGAACTGGCTACAGTTGGTATCCACTGTAAAACCAAAATCAACTGTAACGATTACTATAGTCTTAATCTTTATCATCATCTTGATTTTTCACTCCTTTATAGTACGATCAGGCTTCTCAACGGGGAATTGCCGATCTCTCGACTGTATTAAAACCAAATCGGTCGCTCTAGATACAGCCTCATGCCTTGCTTGGCAAGGTGAATCGTTGCGCGCGTTATCTTGACGGTTCGTACAAAGCCGTAATCGCTTGGAAAGGTCTCGCGAGCCCTAGCCAACCTCCACTGGTCCAACCTCCACTGGTCCCTCGGCTGTTTCTCATCCGTCACTAGCACTATGTCATCCACCTGCAGGTTCCGCGTCGGCTAAGTCCACTTCTTTCCGATTTGGAGAGATTGAAAGTACTCCTTCCGCCATGTTTTAAATTCGGGATACTTATAAAACGTCAGCCAAATAACCGGCTGCCGATCATATCACTTCGTGTGCCGTTAACTAATCGTACGTAGATTGTGAACGTTATCTTGGTCAATATTTACTCGATTTCAATCCTGAAATCAGATTTGGAATTACCGAGTCTAAATACATAACATACGTCTCTATTATATTACGAGAACATCATATCCTTCGTAAAAACGGTTTATGTACTTAGAAATTAGTCGGCAATCAAGCATCCACTTCGTCGTATATTATTAGCTTGCGTGCACGTTGTGCAGCACCCTCCGCGTCCGGGTCAGCGTTAAGATAAGGTCAACATTATGAAGGTCAGCGTTAAGATAAGGTCAACATTATGAATGTCAGCGTTTATAAGATAAGGTCAACATTATGAAGGTCAGCGTTAAGATAAGGTCAACATTATGAAATGATAAGGTCATTGAATTTTCAATGCAGATGTATATACCCCACATGATAACAATCTTTTTCCCGAGCTTTCACTATTTTTGGTTAACTTAATTGGTTAACTCATGTTAAATATAGTCCTTGTTAACTGTTATTATCACACGATTGAGTCGGTTTTCTTTGATGTACCGCGGGCTTTATCTAGCATAAAGACCATGAATACTAATTAGATAAGAAATGAAGGAAAAAACTAGGGAAATCTTTGTCCAAGGTGGATAAAATGGATAAAACTTTGTTGGAAACCTCCTCAATGTAATAATAAGTCAGATAAACACCTCGAATGTCGAGATTTATGCGATATACAGCCCTAGGACGCTACGCGTCCTCGGGGTTGTATGCCGCATAAATCCCTCGTTCTCGGTGTTTATCTATTACATCACGCCCCTTCTCAGGATCTAACTCTTACATAGTCCTTGTAATAATGATCAGTGGAGTCCATGTGCATGGTATGTAAACTATATAAAATGAATTATAAATCATTATTCAAATATTCAGAAATATATTGTTTTCAAAATATGCAGATGATTATAATTTAGCATGCCATACAGTAGCATGACCCATGCTATGGCCAGCCGCCAGCTTCGGCATTGATATTGATAACTCAACATATTGAGACCCATGCACAAATCAAGAATGTGAAATCGTATTTAGTAATTACTTTTAGCTAAATAGGACGAGTAATGTAATTTTAAAGAACGAAGCAATTCTATTGTGACAATTTTCAACAATTTGACACGGTTTAATGACCATTTAATAGTAAGCGTTACTGGTATTCTGTTTCTACTAATCTACAGCTCGTACTTGATTCTAGAAGACTTAATATCATCGAGTACTTCTAGCTCTCTTCTTTCCATACTGATACGTGTTAGAAGGGTTTCTATTCTTAGAACTTTCAGACATAAGCTCTGTTTTACTTCAGTGTTTACGTTTCTAAATATAAATCGTCGCTTGAATTGACAACTTTGCGTTTCGATCAACATTTCTAAAATCATCCACGGCCAGTGTTACTGGAATTTGAATGACTAAGTGTTGTGATCAATGGCTTATGGATTTACAACAATTTCTCAAGATTTGAATAGGATATATTTGCTTTTATTTGGCATATCATATCCTCAAACATGAATTGCAGTACGGTGTTTACAATATGGCGGCAACTGCCAAGCTCGGGCGACCTGCGCATAGAAACGCTTCTGTCCCCTTCTGTACCTGTATACTCATATTCTGTGCTTTTTTTTTGATTTTTTTTTTTTTGATTTGCGACTTTATTTAATGAGGGTTTCACTTGACAGTAATACAAGTAAAACTGATAAACTAGTGGCCCTCAATAATCACAATATTTAAACATACAATAAAAAATAGTAGTAGAAACAAAACCTAATTATATTTACAAATTTGATATCGAAAATATTAAGAAATATTAAAATTAGTAAATTATTCGAAATTTTTAGTTACCTTCTGTTTTTCAATTTTTAAATCATATAAGTTCCTCTTAAAAATTTTTACATTTATACTTTTTTTAATTTTTAATGGCAATTGGTTCCAATCCTTAATTGTTCTAACACTAAATGTTCGTCCCCCTTCAGTATTCTTATTGTAGAGGGGACATAAAAAATTTAAATTTGAAAATCGAGTAGATCTCGTATGAATGTCTGAATTTGTTTTTAAAATAGTTCTAATATACGCAGGAGTTAACCCATTCAGCCTCTTATAGGCCAGCGAGCATCTATTTATGTATGCTTCAGTATAAAAAGGAATCCAATTTAATTCATTAAACATAGTTATCGTTCTAGTTGTTTTCTCAACACCCAGTATAATACGTGCCGCCCGCTTCTGCATCCGTAGGACCCTCTCTAGCGCCCCTTTGCTGCAAGATGACCATATTGAGCTCGAGTACATCATAAGTGGTTTTATAACAGCAAGATAAAAAGCTTTTCTTTGGCTTTGTTTCAAGTATGGGCTTATATGCCGCAACAGTCCAAGTCGTTTAGACAATTTCTTACAGAGTTCATTAGTGATATGTGTTTCATACGTGCTCATACTGTACTCGACTTTTCCTTTTGTCTTTTCTAATTAGTTCCATGCGATATCTCAAACAACAAAGGAAAATATGATTTTCCGCCTAGTGGAGGAGATTCGACATAAGGGGCGGTTTTCCACTGGGCGAATATTTTCGCGCGAAGCGAATTTCTATATTCAAAATATTTCTAATTATTTCCAGCTGAGAGCTCATGCATAAGACAAAAAGAAAAGGTCGTTTCGCTCGAATTTACAAGCAAAAATTGGCTTATAAGCCGCGAATAACTATTGGCCCCGGCATTACGACATAATTGGGACAACCATACTGTATTTGGGACAAGGAGTCAGGCGATATGGGGTTTATTTGACTATTCTAAGACAATTAGATAAATTTTCCCAAGAGTATAGAATAATTATGTGGTGATTTCAACATTGATTGGCCGAGATAACGTTCAAAATCTACGTACGACGAACCGGCTTTTTAGGATTTGTTATCGACAGACGCGGTCTGGGCACTGGGGACCATGGATGTTGAAAAGAAACTCTAGGGCTGGGGTTATATCGTTATGTTTCGCGCACAATTGAAGGCGGGGGGAGGTTAGGGCTAGGAAAACACTTAAGGCGGGGTTAGGGTTGGACATAGTAGAAGGGATGGTTTGGAAGGTCCGCAAAAGTCATTCCTCCAATAACAACGTTCAGATTTAATTAGTGTAGTCCTTCCCGTCATGTCTACAGAGAATTTCCTTTCTTCGACCAATAACAAACGCTTTCTCCAAAACAATATCATTGCGTCATCTTGAAAGATAATGGAGCTTCCAAACCATCCCACTCTACTAACTATGGGTTTGATTAGGCTTATGGTGTCTAGTTTAATCACGGAAATTCTGTTTCTCACCCCTGTCACAATTGTTTATTTTGGTTATATTTCCTTTTCTTACAACTGAATAATCTTGTGATATGTATGTTGTGACGAATTAAGTAAATAGAAAGTAATTAAATAATAAAAATATCAATATCAATAAACAACCAATCTCAATAAAAAATATCAATCATTAAATTTATCTGTACAATTATTAAAATATTTATATGTATAAAAATAGGAATAAAATATCTATATCAATAAACATATCAATCGATACATGGACGATCGTCAAGCTCGTATCCTCAGAAAATGAGTCCCGGACAGGAATCGAACTGCAACCTTCTGATTGCCGGTGAGACGCTCTAACCATTGAGCCAGCGAGACAGAGAGGTTACAATGATGTACTGGTTCGATTGATATATATGTAGCTCTCCCACATTCACTGTGTATTTTTTAACACAAACATATCAATATAATTAAAAGATCAATGTGTCGTATATATGATGTAGTGAATGTGGGAGAGCTCGGAGTAGACAGACGATGCATGGACAATATCATCAAGCTCGTATCCTCAGAAAAAGCTTAACCTTCCGATTGGCGGTGAGATGATCTAACCATCGAGACAGACACTTAGATGCAGAGCCAAGGTTATGATGATATGTATACTGGTTCGATTGACATATATGCACTGCCTATGCGGCAGGCAGAATAATATTTGCGCTCATGCATTTCTCGAAATTTGTGTAACCAGGTCTTAATCAAAATGGCCGCCAGTATTAGCTAAAAGGGGAGCTATATAATCGTCAGAATTTTGTCACTTAACCATGTAAATAACCACTAACAACAAGCATACTAACAGTAACCCGCCGCCTAACGAGTTTTCTAACTCTACCCCCAATATTGGCTGCCATTTACGATAAGGCCTGGTTACCCAAGACATCTCGAAAAGTGAGCCCAAAATATTATTTTTCATGCGCCTGCAGTCACTATATATAGCAGTAATGCGTGGTTATGTCGTTTTACATACACTGATAAAGTAAATGTGGGAGTTCAGAGAAGACAAACGATAAGGTAAGATAACAAAATAACGATAAGGTTACAGATTCTATTCCTGTGCGAGACTCAGTAACATTTTTTGAGGATTGACCTTGACGACCTCCATGTATCGTGCAAAAATATCAATGAAAAATTATTTGTTTAAGATTAATTGAGGTTTATTATAGAGAACCTATCAGTCCGGATAACTGATTTTACCATGTAGGCTAAAAAGCTATTTTTATAATCGATCACTTGGACTGAATATGGGAATTTGACTTATGTTAATTTGGGTATTTTAAAAACGCAGTCATTTAATGTGCCACTACGATGAAAATGCACCCCCGTCTTTTAGAAGAGAATAGTATTTGAGGGTCGAAAGTGATCGATGAAAAAGTCTTCGCGTTGAGAATCTGATCACTTCGTTACGCTGGTCAAGAACATGAACGATTAATGGCGGACATAACTCCAGATTCGGAGTAAGAAAAATAATACTTGCCATCGTCGAATCGCAAAACGGTTTCAACCAAGTAATATTTAGCAGCTCCGCTTTATAAATACGTAAAAATATCGATAGGTAAAAATTTGATCGTAGTGGCACTTTAACTGTAAGGTATTCTGAGGAAGGTGCTAGTCCCCGAACAAAATGTTTGTAAGAATTAAATATTTATTTTCAATTTTTTTATATATACATATATATTACAAGTATTGGACTACCGCGTTATTTGGGTTTAAACATTGAATGGGAATTTATAGTTTAGCAATTATCGTACGTTAAGTTTGCCACATTAAACGATCATATTTAGCTTTGGATTGCAATATTGCGTTGGCTATAATATTCAGGAGGTTTCATTTCAATAGAACCTTGCTGTATGACTGGAGATAGATAAAAAGGCTGTGCAATGTGACCTTGGTAAGACGGCGGAGCGGTGTAATCTTGGTGTCCTGGAGCACGGTAAGTTGGTTGGTCATAGGCAGTTGTTTGGTGGGTTGAGTTCATCACAACGGTACCAGGCTTGGCTGGGACACTAGCAACTACAATCTGTTGGGATTCCTAAACCAATATACGGAATATAATGAGTGGTGAGCTTCGTATTTTATTGATAACCAATGTTATAAATCGAGGTTTATTATCATTATAAAATGACAGGTAAGTGAATGAGCGACAACTCGCGCTCTGATTTCTTACTGGTCACAACGAGCGTTATTTTATAACTTTATAATGGCATGACTTTACAAAAGGAAGTGAAGGAATAGCTGGATACAAGTCTAATCAAGTTATTAATACAATATTTTAACTGCAACTTTGAGTGCATTTGCATCGACAGAATCGCCAACACGTTTTACGAACCACGCGTGGCGCGAGATGGTATCATCTGTAATTGTTGTGGCTTTATCAACAATTTAAAGGCATTTTATAAAATAAATAAGACTTAGTTGCTGTGAGATTATCGAATTTTATATCACCATTGGTTCAGTTTCCTTTGTTCTCTAGTGGCCATTATCTATGATATCAACCTCATACAATTATTCATGAGGTTGATAAGTACTTATCACCTTAGACTTCGGTGCTTATACCTTAGACCTCGGTGTTTAAGCGATATATCAACCCTCGGGCTTCGCCCTCGGGTTGATATATCGCTTAAACACCGAGGTCACGGTATATAACCTATACATGCATAACGGCACTCGAGAAGCTGGCAAAAGAACTCGGCTATCGTCTCGTGTTTAACACGCATCTCTCGTACCATTATCATTCGATAATCACAAGCGAATCTAGAAATCAACTTAATGTAAAGCTCAGAAAATCCGGGTTTTTTTACAATTTAGCTACAAACGCACTATTCTTTAAAATAAGTGAAATTTCAAGTTCACGTTTAGCAAATATTACCTATGTATTTTGAAAGTTCTCACAAAAAAAAAAAGCTACATGAAGGACATTTAAGCGGATAATACAATTTTCTATGCCGATTATGAGTTATTCGCTCAAGAAAAGTGGAAATGCCCAAAATGCTCGTTTTTTAGGATGTTTAACTTTACGTAACTCAAAATGGGCCTGAACCTTCACCATAAATCCTTAGGACATGTCCTATAACGACATAGATCATATTTGGTAAAAGTGAACTTGAAATTTCCCTTTTTTAATTGATGGTGCTTTTGTAGTGAAATTGTAAGAAAAACTGGTTTTCTGAACTTTCCACTAAGTTTGATTTCTAGGGACTTTTGGTATGTGATTTCTGAATGTATCAAGGTACTGAGAATGCTAAAACCATTTCTGTTGCAATTTACTTGAAGTTGAAACATTATTTCAGGTAGATTGACGGGACTATTACCCATCGAGGCAGGACATTCTCGGTTGCCGCTGCAAAATCTGCATGAAATTCATTACCAGAACGAATTAGAATATCGGACTGTTGAAATCATTTTATATCAGCAGTGCAGACTTCCCATTTTATTTAATAGTTTAATGTAGTTATAATATATTTATTAGTTATATATGTAGTAGTTTTGATTTATGCGCGATTTTTAGTTTTATAAGTATCCTAAAGTGCCTCTCCCCTTTGGAGATTTTATATATTTGTAATCTTTGAGTTCTCCTGAAAGAAAATGTAATATATCTTGTCGGCCAAAATTCCATCTTCATAGACTTTTGTGCTGTTAAAGTTGACGGAAGTGACGTCAACCCAAGAATCTGTCCATACAAAAACCTCTTTACAGATTCCTGTTGACGTCACTTCCGTCAAATTTAACAGCGAAAAAGTCTATGAAGATGAAATTTTCGGCCGACAAGATATATTACATTTTCTTTCAGGAGAATTCAATGATTACAAATATATAAAATGCCCCCAGAGATTATGGGCACATTAAGTAATTTATTGTTGTAGGAGTATAATGCTCCTAAAACGTCTTTATTTATTTGTTTTAAAAAATATTTGTTTTCTGTCAGTTCAAGGTAATTTTATCGTTTTTGGTAGGTCAGGTATATTCAAATGTAGTATTCATATAAAAACGAGAACAAAAACAGAATACCTCGCTTTCGTAGGTAGCAAAGAAATTAAAGTGCCTATCCGGGGTTTGGTCATTTTACATATTCGTAATCTTTGTGTTCTACCAAGAAGAAATATAATATATCTGGTCGTTCGAAAATTTCATCTTCATGCCTTTTGTGAAAAGGAAATCAACTTTAGCAGGTTTTGGCACGGACACGCGAAGTCATTGCACACTAATTCAACAGTGAAATACAACGAAAATTTTGATCTGAACTTTAATCACACCTATATTTAGACAAAATTCGCTCAATTCCAAAACTTTCTTTGTATTTCACTGCTGAAACAATGTGCAATGTTTTTTCGTGTCGCACGTTAGATTTTATTGGGTTAACATACAGTGACGACCTTACTTTTTTACTTACCTTTGGAGCACAGCAAGTTCCCATGCAGCCAAAGATGGAGCCAACGAAACAAGCGATTAGAAGAAGAACATACACAGCGATTGCCGCAGCCGTTGCATTTCTTGCCAAGGTAATTTTAGAACAGCTGATTTGATCTGTAGAGAGACGATTTGATTTAAATTTAAAGTGCCCCTAACCTCAAAATATTTTATTGTCTTATTTGGAAGAACGTTTAAAATGATAAAGTAACTTCTTTTGAAGATTTTCACTTCTTCGCTTTCTTTTTGAGATATATCAGTTTGTTTGATATGCAAATATCTGGAATTTCGTCACACATGCATAATGTGTTATCAGAGAATGTTATATATCTTTGCGTTCATAAAATAAAAACACTAAAGTGTGAACAACGCGTTACTCCCACAACACCAAACTTCTTGATTTTAAAGGATTTCGTTCGAGAATGAAAGAGATATACACATTTCTCCAATAAGTCATTATGCATGTCTGACGAAATTCCAGACATTTGCATATCAAACAAACTGATATATCTCAAAAAGAAAGCAAAGCAACGAAAATCTTCAAAAGAAGTTACTTTATCATTTTAAAAGTTCTTCCAAACAAGACAATAAAACATTTTGAGGTTATGGGCACTTTAAATTAAAGATAAAATTGTTCGATGATAATTTTTAAATTATTCGCGTGAACATTACGCTATTGTCAAAATAGCAGTACGCTTTTTGCTTTATATCAATATTATTAATACGCTTTGTAGAATAAATATGTAACACTGACAAAATAGACTTTAAATTGCATATTAATTATGTAGTGAAAAATTCAATGTGAAATAACCTATTATTTTTAAAAGTTTAAATTGAAGCTGTAAATAAGAATGGGTGATGGGGTATTCATGTATTATATTATATTGCTATGTGCCATTACTATACCGACGTACGGGATGTCTTCTACCTTAACAGTGTATATATATTATCCTATATGCCGTTGTAACGGCACTCGAGAAGCTAGTAAAGCACTAGGCGTTATAAACATTCGTCCTGTTATTACTCTTTGTAACCATGAAGTTCTATGATGTATATCATACGAAATGAGAGAATGTACTGCGCGATGTTAATGAAAGGTGGAGGCTATTTCAGATACGGCAGAGCACCTAGTCACCAGGAATTTGGTGATTGTCATTATATAACATATACGCTTCGTTCTTTAAAAACCCCGCTTTAAATTTCTGTTGCGATTCAGTAATAACCCTGCTTTTAACAACCCTGCTTTTCTGAATCGAAACAGAAATTTAAAGCGAGGTTTTTAAAGAACGAAGCATATGTTATATAAACAATTACCAAAGTCGTGGTGACTAGGTAATGCAACCAGCCAAGCTCTGACCATGATATTTGCATATTTATCTTCAGTCCACCATCGTTGGATAGCACCTTATTTATTCCCTATTTTATACCAGTATTTTATGTGTTTTCTTCACGGCTCAATGTTGATGAACAGCAGCGGTTTTTATTTTAACTTTGACGCCATTGAATGCTTTTCCTTTGTTTCTAGCTTGCATATGAACGAAGGAAAAATTGAAACGAAATCGCCGCCCTGTACATCGCGTTTGAGACGTCGAACAAACTCTAAAATAGAGGCGTTTCAATTAATTTAGACGTTTCAAAAAATGTCAATTCGAAAAAATTAGTAAAGACTTATTAATTGAGTGTACTTATTAATTTTCCAGATATTTTCCTACAGATCGAGCGACGAAGGAGTGTGGTTTGTGCGATACAACCAAAAGACAAATACTTTCTAGTACAGACCGAGCAAATGAGGTTAATTAAGTATCTATTATATGGCTTTGGTTAATTTTCCTCTCTTCAACTTTTCAGATGCTGCCGTTTTACTTGCCTATTCACTTATATAATCGGATATTTCGCTCCATTTTACACCAGTTAGCCGTATATTTTACGTGCTTTTAGATGCTTGAAAACTTTAAAGCGGCTCTACGATGAAAATTCATCCCCCGTTTTTTAGATTTTCTTTAACATAGAATAGTATTTCAGGGTCGAAAGTGATCATCGATGTAAAAAAATAAAAATGGCATTTTCAAGTAAGTATTTTGAGCTCTGAGATCACTACTATTAGGCCATCATTACTAAGAACGTGTTCCAAGTGAACCCGCAATTTCAAAAGGTAATATTATTTGTGACGTCGGACTCTCAATGCTACGCCTGAATTTCAGTCGAATTTACTTGTTTTCTTGTTTTCTTCGAAAAGTAGATGAAATGTCCAATCTTTCAGACGAAGAAGTTGGAAAAAGTACCTTGATCACTATGAATTTACTTGCAGAATTAGCCATGTGGCTGTTGTGCAGGTGCGGCTGTTGTGCAGGTGCTGTTGTGAAAGTGCAGGTGCTGTTGTGAAAGTGCAGGTGCTGTTGTGAAAGTGCAGGTGCTGTTGTGAAAGTGCAGGTGCTGTTGTGAAAGTGCAGGTGCTGTTGTGAAAGTGCAGGTGCTGTTGTGAAAGTGCAGGTGCTGTTGTGAAAGTGCAGGTGCTGTTGTGAAAGTGCAGGTGCTGTTGTGAAAGTGCAGGTGCTGTTGTGAAAGTGCAGGTGCTGTT
This sequence comes from Chrysogorgia sp. JL179-B06, assembly GCA_035772405.1. Lineage (NCBI taxonomy): Eukaryota > Metazoa > Cnidaria > Anthozoa > Scleralcyonacea > Chrysogorgiidae > Chrysogorgia > Chrysogorgia sp. JL179-B06. The sequence continues at coordinate 551,504 of JAYKKM010000410.1, read as the reverse complement.
GTGAAAGTGCAGGTGCTGTTGTGAAAGTGCAGGTGCTGTTGTGAAAGTGCAGGTGCTGTTGTGAAAGTGCAGGTGCTGTTGTGAAAGTGCAGGTGCTGTTGTGAAAGTGCAGGTGCGGTTGTGAAAGTGCAGGTGCTGTTGTGAAAGTGCAGGTGCTGTTGTGAAAGTGCAGGTGCTGTTGTGAAAGTGCAGGTGCTGTTGTGAAAGTGCAGGTGCTGTTGTGAAAGTGCAGCTGCTGTTGTGAAAGTGCAGGTGCTGTTGTGAAAGTGCAGGTGCTGTTGTGAAAGTGCAGGTGCTGTTGTGAAAGTGCAGGTGCTGTTGTGAAGGTGCAGGTGCTGTTGTGAAAGTGCAGGTGCTGTTGTGAAAGTGCAGGTGCTGTTGTGAAAGTGCAGGTGCTGTTGTGAAAGTGCAGGTGCTGTTGTGAAAGTGCTGTTGTGCAAAGTACTCCTATTAAAGTACTCTTCAATTGAGGTACTCTCCTGTTAAAGTACTCTTTCTTTTTTCATAATATACCAGTTTTGAGGGCAGCAAATGTAAAACAATATAATTATTGAAACAACATAACTATTGTTATAAAATAATATAATTATTGTCATAAGAATACTTACTACCAGTGCCTTCAAGGTATAATCGACAACTGCATATATTAGAGTCGGGACGAACGAAATTATCAATACAATGGTACTCAAGAAATGCCCAAAAAGCTACGAGTAGTACCAGAGCAATAAGATCCAAAATGATTCCGATAATATTCATCCCAAGGCTTAATCCCATCTAGACGAGGTGAACAGAAATATAATTTATACACGACATTAAATGGCATATAACCACGAACAGTGCTGATATTGATTATATATGAAGTGAATAGTAGAATGCCAAAATGGTTTATAATTTGAGCTTTGCATCGATGTTCTAATAATGCTTTTTTTTGAAATGCCAATAATTGTGAAGTCAAACCTGCAGATATACTTAAAGCCAAATTCCTGAGAATAAAACATCACAGCATTAACATTTTTAAAAACAAACATATATAATATCGAAAATTATATAAGGCCGGAAAGAGGAAATCATTCACTGTTCAACTATTTTCTCCATATATTTAGTGGATTTTTTTATCTGTATCCAACATGCATGGGTACGTACGTTTTAAATATTTACATTCATTCAATAATCAATTATTCACTTGTCGGTAGAAATAGATCAATAACTTATGAAAAGATGACTACGATGGACAATCTAAAGTGGCATACCCTTGTAAAAAAAAGGTTTAAATGGACACTGTCCGCAGTTTTTTAATAATTACTTTACATTTATTAAAAGTGTAACTGTATGTACAATTGTAACTGTCTGTACAAGTTAGCCCACAGTAATTGGCTGGGAACGAGGTTGGGGATCCACAACAGCGTTAGGGCATTTTGCCTCTACGGCGGAAGGTCGGCGAAAATGACCCTGGGATCGGCTGGTCATTCTATAATCCGATTGGCTTGTCATAAAACTCAATTAATTCAGCCGAGTATAATTTATTCATCTAAATCTGAATGCTGATCAGCAAATTAGAAGCGATAGCTTTCGCTGAATTGGATATATGCTTCTTCATACCTTTTGTAAGAGATAACCATGGATGTATGGTGGATTATTAAGCTTGTTAGCTGTTTTTATGCCGATGAATGCTGACATGAAGAACACAAAGGAAATGGAAAAAGACCACAAAAATTATCATCTCTAAACACCTAGAAATCCTGGGTGTCATGTGACCAGCCGATCCCAGGGCCATTTTCGCCGACCTTCCAGGTGGACCCCTGCCCCTGTTAAACTAATTGTTTCTTGTATGTATTATTTAATGTAGGTTACATATGGCGAAGCTAATAAAAATAAAATCAACGAAGGCGTTCGTACGACATTGAGTTGGGTAAGATGGAGCTTCTTGAACAACAGATTTGATTGGTCGTTTTTCGAACTTTTTTCCAATCAGACACAAGAAACACGTAAACACGCTCAATGGTTAGGATCTTCTTATATGATAGTTAGTAACCAACCGCCAATAAAATATTTGCTTTCAAATAGCTACGCGAGGACTCATTGAATCGAGTACAAGTCGCTATCTTCGTCGACGATTCGTGCTATAGTCGAACATTTGTTCGGGTTGTTTTTTTTAATGTTGCAGAGTATGACATTTTGTGCCTGACCCGAGTGTTAAAATCACAAGAAACCGCTATAGGGAGGTCAGTGAGCTTAGGCATAGCACACATCGCGTGCCTATTTTTCTCATATATAGGTACTAATATGGGAAGGTGGATTTATATCAGGGGACTGTAACCGGGGTTTACATTAAGCAAGATACTATTGAGGGTTACGAACAACAAACGAATTTTGTTAGCCGAAAAATAGCAGCGAGCGAGATTGTGCGTGCGAAATGCATCTCCCGGAGATTCAGCTTTAATATAATTCTTGATTTAGAAACATACCAGACTGGCGTTCCTCTTGCATCCACCCACAATACATAGTATACCTGGAATGACAAACTTTAAAAGGAAGAGGAAGTTGGTGTTAGCAAAAAAATAAATTGATGCTACAGAAAGCATTCTAAAACAATTTTGGTTTCATAAGTATTCTAGTGACGTGACCATAATGGTTTTTTGTTTCTGTTAACATGAAGGTGTATATACTTTCACAAACTACGATTTATCGAGTTATGGTTTAGATGCATGGTAAGTAAGGAGAAATAGGAAAAAGAGTACGGATTATGAGCCCAGAAATCTTTCCGCTGACAGTTTCTCGTCATTAACATGTGTCTAAACCATAAAACGATCGATTAATCGCAATGAGTAAACGAACCTATAAATAACATTGGTACCAAAAAAGTAACTACTTTACATATTGAAGAGGACTAAGCTATTTGAAATAATTTGGGACTATTAAAATGCTTTTTAAATGAGTGTTCACTAGGAGGTATACTTTAGAACAAGGATTCTGTGGAAGGACTGGAAACTAGTTGTTCTATTGTTAGTACGAAGGTTAGTAATATAAATAACCCTAAATAACCCTAAATAACCCTAATACTAAAGTAAACCCTTATACAACCGTCGTACTAACCCTCAGACAACTAGTTTTCAGCCTTTCCTCGGAAAAAGTTGAATAGAAGTTTAAAAGTTGAGTAAATCATACATAGAAGACAACATCTATGGCCCTCCATTTTGAATAGGACCGTAATGTCATGTTCTGGAAACCGTTGCATTTGTTATTCTTGTGCTACCTATCATGGAGCGTGCATGTATTGCCCGTGAATTTTTGGTTGTAAACTATAACACAAAATAATACTAAGCTCTTATATTGCGTTGAAAACAGGAATTTCAGCGTTCCGAATACGTCTACAAGGTTGGTCGAGATTTGAAGACGAATATAAGAACATCGATTGCTGTACGATTGTCTGTTAAATATTTGCGATGTCATTTGAAAATGGAGAAAAATTTCAACATTTTGCTGCGATTTCACTAGATCTCAACGGAGAACCAGACACAGTGCTAAAGTGCGGTGCCCTGTGGCGTTCGTTAAAAATCTGCCTACATGAAGTAGATGCTTGCTATTGATTCAGAACGAACGGACGAACGAACGGACGAACGAACGGACGAACGAACGAACACACGGAATATAAAGCGTTGCCAACTTATCAGGGAGCACCGCAATCGCTACTATCTTGTTCAGGATGATGCTGAATTGATAAGTATAGGAGTGTTTCCAGTGCAGGCTGTTACCTTTTAATGAGCACATTAAAACAACAATAAATGGTCATTAAAGAGAAATCCACCTTCACCAAATAGAGTAGCGAGTATTTCATTTCGAATTTATGTTTGAAGGCTATCGTTACTCATTTTTGTCTGCACCAATTAAACGTAAACTAATTAAATTTTAAATCAGTTATAACCCACTGGAGATAAATTTCCTCAACACTTATGCCTCTATTAATAACGGAATTTATAAATGCCCATTGCCCTGTTATAATTACAAGTTTGGTGATCATTAATTTGGTATAAAACAGACAAATTACTCAATGACTTTCGAATATTTGACCTAACGATTTTAAAAACCCCGAAAAAAATTTAACAACAATTCAATGACGCCTTGCCTGTTTTTTTTTGTTGGCTGCTTTCAACACAATTTAGCGCATTGTAGATTCGACTGATCTAATCAAACGGGTAACTGAATAATTTTAAATTAATTAATTTTATTTTTAAAATAAACATAATATTCATTTTATTATTTTCGCACAGTGTAACGCACTGTACAATCCACTCCATTTTCAAGCAGCATAGGTAAATTAATATTCAAGCTGCCGCCATTTTGCCGTTAATTTATAGTAATGATGCTTCGCATACCATGTATGTACACACATATACAACATATACATATATATTTATATCACGATTGATTCGGTTTCTTTTGTTCTCCAACGAGATATAAATAGCATATCGACTCCCTCGAGGTCAATAACTGTATTCAAAGTATGTGGGGCATTTGATTAGTCCCAGGGGAAGGGTGGCGGTGAATGATCATTTGCTAAGACAGTGAGATACATCCAAGAAAAATGTCGCCTGTATTGCAACTTGTTCAAAATTTTGCTGCTCGCATTATAAGTGGTAAAAAGAAATTTGACCATATAACACCAACCCTAAAGTCCTTAAAATGGTTGCCAGTTGCTGATGTTCTTAAGTTGAAAGATGCAATAATGACTTGCAAATGTATGAACAACTTGGCAGATTTTCACACATGTGATCAAAAACACAATTATAACACTAGGTTTTCTTCGTCTTCTAAACTAATTATACCTCGTTGTAGAACAGCCACGGGGCAATTACGTTCATTTCTCTTTGACCAATTGAAATATGGAATTTTATTATTGACAATTATATTTGCAAGAACGTTAAATTTGGGAACTTTTGCGCAACTTTTTAAATAATTTTTGTTGAAGAAATTTTTAGATTTGCAACATCTGCATGATTTCTAATAGTTAGTAAAAAATTACTGTAATATTAGGTTCATAATGTAGTAATTCTTGTAATATTTTTCTGAAAACTTTGTAATAGCTCACTGAAAAGCCCTTAGGGAGTGTCTAATAAATACTGGGATAATATATTTTTTCCCTCTAAAAATGACGCAATTTCTCATAAAACTAAAGAAAATAAGAAAACATACAACTACACGCAAAAATCACTCAACAATTATTCATTATTTGACGAGTTTAGAAATGAAATTTTACATTTCCTCCATTCACAACAATAACGCATTCTCCATCAGACAATTTCGAAGTCTTTCATCATTTTTTATTTTCATTCTCGCACCTATCAGATTTCGTTTCATTCCTTGTCGTTTTATTTGCAGGATTCCACATTGGTTTCTTGATCTGTACTGGTGCACACACTCAATTAAACTTCTCATCTTCAGATCGTAATAAATTTTCACTCGTTTCTTTGTTGGTTTCTCGCCTTTCCCACATCAGTTTATCGTTTTGGATTGCTTCACAAACGCGTATTTTCATCTGGTCACTTTCTGTCTGGTACAGATGGAGAGAATCGTCGCTGCGTTGTCCACTAGTACGAGCCATCAAACACTTGTCGGTAATTCCGATTTCGAAATCACGCATTGCGGTTGTCGCTCTTAAAATATGAATGGTTGGTGCAGTATCTATCAATTCGAGCTATTTTCACTAAATATCTTCACGATATTTCCTTGGGTGCTGTGACCGACTTCATTCTTTGTAGACCACACATCATAACCCTGCATGCCTTACCCATGCAAATTAAAAATACAAGTCGTCCATAATTGTTTGTAATTCCCTGCAGAGTCAACTTATTGCACCATTCTCAAGCTCTTTTGAAATGTCTACTAATTAATTCAAACCTAAATTACCACGTTTCTTAACTCGTACTTCGCCAAACTCCACAAACAACTCCACCGTTTGCTCTTACACCTTACAGCTACACGCGTTAAGCCAACAATACATTCGTAAACCTGCCTCGCCAGTCGTGATATAAATTGGTTAATCACCTCGACCTCGGGAATATGTTATTTTAATTAGATCCTTCGGTCTGATCTCGGGATATAACCTATACTTATTTCATCATTGAGACGGTTTTCTTCGATCTACCTCGGGCTGCATGTACCATACAGCCCTATGAATATTGTAGAGCCCTAATATACATAATATACAGCCCTACTGCATTATATTGCTAAAAGCCTCGGTTCTCGTGGTAATTAACTCTTACTAATAATTATATGAAAACTCATAGTCAATGTAGAAATTACTTTAAATAAAAAATGCCAATCATTAACATCTTATATGTGAACAGTGAAAGTGTTTTGGGAAATACGCACGTAGTATAGGACTAAAAGTGCAGTTCATCGAAGTAAACCTATGCCAATTTTAACCTAAATTTGACAACAATCTTTCAAACACCCAAAATATAACAAAAAAGACTCGGCAAAATCGTTTAAAATAATATTAAAGAAAACGTTTTTGATTGAAATATTTAGAAATCTTCCGTAATCAGGACCTGGGACGGTTTGTGCCGAGGTGAATGGAGCAATTATAGAATGCCAGTCCACTTTTGAAACCGCATTGAAAGGCAGAAACACAAGCCAGGTTGCTCTAAAATATCTTTAGATATTATGTCGAAGGTCTATATTGTGTGTATTTGTTGATTGTTGTCAAATTGAAAGGGGTATTTTAAGGAACGAAGCAATTGTATATGATGAACTTGCCATAGTATGACCGTTAATAAATACGCAAATAGTAAAGTGGACGGGTAATCTATAATTATACCAAATTTGGGAGCGGCCATCCAGTCTTATGACTCAGAGAAGGAGTCACAGCTGCGATCGAAACGTGGTCAACTCAGTTCCATTACAACTTAGGGGCTGATTACATGGAGAAATTCCAGCCGGGCTGAAATCTCAACCCGGGCTGAAATTTCTCCATGTAATCAGCCCTTAACTGAAGTTTGACTTTCAGTGGATTTCAATCAGAACAAAGTGAAAATATATAAATCAGACAGAAATCGTAATCTTGTTATCAAGAAATCAATGTCGTGAAGATATATTTGGAAAGGATATGGATCACAAAACGCATCATTCTTTACATCATCATGACCTAAATAGCTCCAACACTGCAATGCAAGCATTGTCGTTCATAGCCTCTAGATATATAGATACGGTTGAATAACGGTTATCTTCACAATACATACAGAATAGCAATAGTAAAATATAAACTAAAAAGTTGGCAGCATTGTACATCATTTAAAAACTAACATTTGACAGCGCTGTACGAGACTGTTCTTGAACATGTAGGACTGTACTTACGTAAAGTGCCCAGAGTCCAATAGTTGCACCGACGTGATTACCGACCATACTTATTGAAACAACGCCACAAATTACGGCAACTACAACAAGGATTAACTCAGTGATCCCGATTCCAACTGAAGATTGGCCCGTACATTCAGTCACAACCATCTTAAACTCGTGGTTGGTGAAAATCGTACAGGAATTCAAGGAGCGGTCTTTCGAAGTGATGTAGAGAATGTGTTTGCTCTTTTGGGTGGAATAAGTTTAATATCTAACGGAAGCAAAACGTATTGGAAAGAAGCGATTCGATTGGTCCAATTATAAACACGTGAGCTCTACTCACCCAATCACGGTTCTATTTTATGCCAGATCGGATTTTCAAATGCAAATGATTGGAGATAAAATCCACTGGTCGAGAGGCATTAACTGCAGGCCCCTATGGAAATTTCAGGGAATTAAGCCATCCAAAGGGGCTTCATTAAGTCATTTGTTATATAGCAAAAATTCAAAGTACTGTTTAACTAGAAATACGAATTCGCAATAATCCCCTCGCCCGCCTTTTCTACCACTACCCCGGCCACCACACCGCTAGAGTTTCTTTGCCCTGCATACATGGTCCCCAGTGCCCAGACCGCGTCTGTCGATAACAAATCCTTAAAAGCCGGTTCGTCGTATAAAAAACAAAAATTTCAAAAATTTCGTTCAAAGATTTCGAACGCTATCTCGGCCAATATTTACTCGATTTCAATTCTGAATACAGTTTTGGAATTACGGAGTCTACATACATAACGTACGTGTCTCTTATATTACGAGAACGTGCATACCCTTCGTAAAAACGGTTTATGTACTTAGAAATTATTCGGCAATCAGCCAGCCGGCCCAACCGCCTCGTCGTATATATCATGCACGTCAGTCCATCCGTGTCTGCGTCCGTGCCAAATGATAAGGTCAGCGTTAAGATAAGGTCAATATTATCAAATGATAATGTCAGCGTTAAGATGATCAATTTTCAATGTGTTTAGCATTGAACCAGACCCACACGATAACAAGCTTTTTCTCGAGCTTTCACTTTGTAGTGGAGCAGGCCATGATAACGGGTCATGATATGTAAACTCTAAGATGAATTACATATTATTATTCAAAATTCAGAAATATATTGTTTTCAAAATATGCAGATGATTATAATTTAGCATAGCATGATCAAATGCCATGGCCAGCCGCCAACTGATAGCTCAGAGACCCAGGAGCGATTATAGAATATCCGTCAACTTTTTAACTTAAATTTACTGACATAATACAAGAATGTGAAATCGTATTTATTAATAACTTTTAGCTAAACCTAGAGTAATGTAATTTTAAAGAACGAAGCAATTCTAGTATGACAATTTCCAACAATGACACGGTTTATAATGAACATTTAATAGTAAGCGTTATACTGGTATTCTAGCGGCTCTTAGAAATTTAGCACTGTATACTGCTTCGTTCTTTAAAAAATCCCGTTTATTTTTATTCTGGAGTTCTCCAATTTATGAATTAAACCTATTATATATAGATAAAATAAACGGGATTTTTAAAGAACGAGCCAGTTCTATACAGTGCTAACTAAAATTTACTCATGCAAATTTCTGTGTCCGGTACACGAAGTAAGATCTATCTCTTACTTCATTCTAGAAGACTTAATATTATCGAATACTTCTAGCTCACTTTTTAATTTCTGGCTTTCGCTCTCCCTTCTTTCCATACTGGTGTGTCTTAGAATGGTTTCTATTCTTATATAGGTTTCAGGCACAATTGCTCCCTGATTCTGTTTTACTTCAGTGTTTACGTTTCTAAATATAAATCGTCGCTTGACTTGACACTTTGCGTTTCGATCAACATTTCTAAAATCACCCACTGTTCCTTGCATTTGAAGGACTGTTGTGATCAATGGCTTATAGATTTACAACAATTTCACAAGATTTGAATAGGTTATATTTGCTTTTATTTGGCATATCACTCATAAATGAATTGCAGTACATGGTTTACAATATGGAGCAACTGGCAAACTCGGACCGTGCGCTCAGGAACGCTTATGTCCCCTTCTGTGCTCGCATACTCATATTCTGTGCTCATACTGTACTCGACTTTTCCTTTTGTCTTTTCTAAAAATTAGTTCCACGCGATATCTCACATAACAAAGGGAAATTTTATTTTCCGCCTAGTGGAGATTCGACGCTTAGGGCGGTTTTCCACTAGGCGAATATGTTCGCGCGAAGCGAATTTCTATATTCATAATATTTTTTATTAGTTCCAGCTGAGAGACAAACATACTGTAGTTGGGACAAAGAGTGTTGCGTTGGATTAATCTTATTTCAATTCATAATATCAGACGGGAATTCAGTATAACGAATTTGCAAGTGTAAATAGAAATGCAAATGTTATTGTGGTTTTAGGCTGATGTTATGAATTAAAATAAGTTTTATCCCGACGCAGAACACGTCATTTTGACGCGCAGTGGACATTACGAACTGGCCTATTAGATAAATTTACCCAAGAGTATTGCATAATATGTGGTGATTTCAAGATTGGCTGGCTATCAGATGAAGGTCAGAAACAGCAGATAGTTAAAATATTTGGTCCCTCATATCAGCAAAAGTTGCATCTACCTTCCTACAACCGATAATGGCTCACTTCTGGATCATCTGTGCACCAATATTGAATACGAATACGTTACAAGTGGAATATATGAATCATATTTTTCAGACCACAAACCGGTGTGGTGTGCCTTAAAATAGATGAGACATGTATATACATATAATACATACATCATAATGTTCGCTTCATAATTAATATGTCTACTACCAAACGTAATTTTAGACTACAATGTCATCTTCAGGGTACAAATTATCCATTAACTAACCTTCGCGACATGCAGCTGAGTGAATAATCAAACTAAACCTTAATTGTTTAAACAACCTGTTAACAAACATCTTTTGTATACTATAATAAAATTGTCGTATATTATGTAATAAAAGATTGCTGGTAGCATATAGGAATAACGAGACCATTGGTTGCGTTATAAAACAACCAATGGCTATGGTTATAAGCAAGCTTATAAGCGACCTTTAGGTCTTTGTCACCTATCCCTCGTTTTGAACGTTATCTCGATCAATATTTAACCGTTTTCAATTGTGAAAACAGATTTGGAATTGGCGAATGTAATACATAACACGCGTACACGTACCTATTATAATATATATATATATATATATATATATATATATATATATATATATATATATATATATATATATATATATATATATTATATATATATATATATATATATATAATTATATATATATATATATATATATATATATATATATATATATATATATATATATATATAATATATATATATATATATATATATATATATATATATATATATATATATATATATATATATATATATATATATATATATATATATATATATATATATATATATATATATATATATATATATCATTATATATCGCTAAATCGTAGAATACCCGTCCACTTTATACACAAATATCCAGCATATATCAATAGACGTGTATACATATACGCAAATTACACACGATAAACTGTATACGTTATCTCGATCAATATTTAACCAATTTCAATTCTGAAAACAGATTTGGAATTAGCGAGTCTAAATACGTAACACACGTACCTGTTATTTTACGCAAACGTGTATACCCTTCGTAAAAACCTCTTTATGTACAGTAGTTCTTCTGATCAAAAATCGATAATGGCCGCTAGAATTTCTCTGCTCAAATATGGTCCGACTCAAATGGATCACCCAAAACGACCTTTTACTTACTTATAAGGATCGAGTTGGTCCTACCATGTGTGGCTTATATATATATATATATATATATATACGAACTTTTCGTGAGAAATGGATCCCTGCCACCGCGAGATTATCACCCTCGCTTGCGAGGGGATAAACGAGCAGCAGTATTTTATCAGGTTTAAATCACGAGGGCGTAGCCGGGGGAATTTTAGATCTAATAAAAGACGTGCTGCGAGTTTTTTAAACGGCTTCAAAAACGACCAATTTGATAAGTTCATTGGCGTAGTAATTTTGAAAATCAATGTTGCCTAAGCCGAGAAAATAAAAGATAAAGTTTATATAAATCAGGACGAACCTTTATCACATATAAAACCTACGACACGCGGTAGTGATTTCGTTTGTCTTTTCCTCACGAAATATTAATGAGTTTTTGAAGTACAGGGTGTATAAAAAAAACACGAGACCTTTAGAAATTAACCTATTGTTGTTAAGCACAATATTTTATGCTCCTTGGAATTTAAAATATCTTCTAATCGTATGAAGGAGCATAACTGCATAACAAATTGTCAAATTACTAATTAGTCATATCATCAGTTCGAATAAAAATGGTTCAACTGACCACAGAGCAACGAGTTTTTACTGTTTTACATTATACCGAGACTCAATGTACTTTGAGTAGCATAATTCCCAGGAGCATAAAATCTTGTGCTTAACAACAATAGGTTAATTTCTAAAGGTCTTATACACCCTGTACAGCGGAAAAGACAAACATTTGCCAACGTAGAGAATTGGGAAACGCGTGATGCTTTTACAAGGTAAAAATACTTTTTTGCGATGCTAGTTTATCCAGCAAAATGCGGAAAAAATATCAAGAACGTTTATTTCGAAGATTTACTCGTGGTTTAAGGTTGTGTTACACTGTGCAATATTTCGTGTAACTTGTCTTGACTTGCAAAGTTTCGCTATCTTCGTGTTTGTGACAAGGTACGCATGCGCATCCAGTCACCAAAGAGGAAAGGTTGCAGGTGTTATACTGCGCAACGCTGAAATTAGTTGCTGCAATCATTGCAGAAAGTAGAACTAGATTATAGTTTTTGCAATAATTGCAACAACTTGTGTAGCAACAATTTTCGCCATTGCAACGCATGTTACACTTTGCAATGGTCACCTCGCCTCCAGAGATCACCTCGCCTCCAGAGATCACCTCGCCTCCAGAGATCACCTCGCTACCACATGTCACCTCGCCACCAGTGGTCACCTCGCGACCAGCAAAGACTGGATCTGAGTGATGATCGACCATCCAAACGAAACCTTAGGATATGGTTAAAAGGGATGATTCAAAAGGTCTTTTCTGTTTTTTGTCTCGTCTTTATTTTTGGTTAGGTTAAGGTTAATTAGCTACGCTTATGTAAGGTTTAAGGTTAGGATCAAGATTAGAGTTAGGTTTATGATTGGGATTAAGGTTAGACTAGTTCTTGAAAATGAGAATGTTCTTTTGACTGATCACTTTTAGCCTTGGAGGCAAAATGCCCTGGGAACGAGGTTGCCTACGAGGATTTTTTGTTGTATTACGTGCTCTTACCATCCACAAAATAAAATCATTTTATAAAGAGGACCAGAAGACATTTTTCAAATTTCTGGGCAAAACGATTTATGACCTGCCTATACAGATTTCCTGCGACTTTGGTTCCTTAGTAATGGCGCCTGTCAAATTTTTCGGCTTCATTTTCTGGCATCGCAGGACAATAGGTTGCTCGATCCAATTGTTTTTTTCTAGATCAGTGGCTTGATCATGGTCGGCGTTAGATCATATAGAGTTAACGTACAGTCCGCGCCTTTGGGACCATGTTTTTTATGAGAAAATACAGCCGCTGGTTAGGAAGACACTTATAAGGCTTACAGGCTTTTATTACAGGGGGTTAGGGTTAGCATCTAAGCTGTTTTTGGGGGTTAGTGGTTATTTGCATGGTTAAGTAGCGCTATGGTTATACTAAAAAACATCGTCCCAAAGACGTGGCTGTGTGTTAACTCCATATGATCCAACGCCGACCCTTGACAATCGTCCAGCATGTATCGTCTGTCTACCCCAACTCCCCCGCATTCACTAAAGCAGTGTATATGTTAACACATAATTAATAAACACTTAAAGTGCCGCTATAACCTCAACATTTTTTATTGTCTTATTTGGAAGAACTTTTAAAATGATAATTAAAAGTACTAACTTCTTTTGAAGATTTTCGTTTCTTCGCTTTCTTTTTGAGATCTATCAGTTTGTTTGATATGCAAATGTCCTGAATTAGCTACGTCACACATGCATAATGAGTTATCAGAGAATGTTATATATCTTTGCGTTTATCAAATAAAAACACGAAAGTGTGAATAACACGTGTGCGTGTTTCTCCCACAACACCAACTTCTCGATTTTAAAGGATTTCGTTCAAGAATGAAAGAGATACACACATTTCTCCAATAAGTCATTATGCATGTGTGACGTAAATTCCAGACATTTTCATATCAAACAAACTGATATATCTCAAAAAGAAAGCAAAGAAACGACAATCTTCAAAAGAAGTTACTTTATCATTTTAAAAGTTCTTCCAAATAAGACAATAAAAAATGTTGAGGTTAGGGGCACTTTAACTTTAAACGAAATTGAAAACTCATTAATAATTCATGATGAGAACACAAAGGAAAATCATGACCGTATCTCGTCTTTATATGAAATAAAGATTCGTCCTGGTAAACATAGTTATCAGTTATGCAGTCGTTTTTGAAGCAATTCAAAACACTCGCAGCAGTGTTTTATCGGGTCTGAAACATTCGGCTATCGTGCCTCGTGTTGTAAACCCGATAAAAGACTGCTGCTCGTGTATGCGATGATAATATATTTTTCTCACAAGAATTCTAAAGTTTCTGTAGCTTTATATACTATATGTAGAGGCCGCGAGAAGAATATGATAAACATGAAGAAGGCCGTTCCGTTAGATTATTAAAAAGAAGTAGATTTTCCACATTTTATGAGTACATCAGTTGTAAGTATTGAATTTCTTTTTAGCCTCTTATCCCGATCATTGGAAGTATACTTGCCAGGCCGAACTCGTTGGGAGTGGGTCAGTTTTATATCGCATCCGTCTCTGCTCAACTCCGTTCTCAAGTTTTTGGATTATGGAACTTTGGTGGATGCATAGTTAATATAACCCACAGGGTTTTAAAGGCCGGATAACTTCAAAGAAACACTTGAGCTTGAGCTCTTCGGCTATGATGTTGAGAATGCCCGTCACGTGACAACGAAGATGCATCGAAGTAGGAGTACGTAGTCTTATTGCCTTTGAGAAAACAACAGTTCGTTATCTAAATCGTGTTTTAAGGAAATTTTAAGACCTTGAGTGGTGGTTGGTCCGACACAGGATTTGAACCGGTGTCTCCCAGCTCATAGACATGTGTGGTAACCACTAGACGACAACTGTTGGTTTTTAATTCATCTACCTGAACGTTTAATAACATTTAGGGAACAAGATTATCAATAAATCTCTGAACCTGAGGTATTTGTTTTCATTATTTTGTATGAAATAAACAAAATAGTAATTTATTAACAGTCTTTACGATGGTCTAGGCATAGTTGGGTTATATTAAAGTGCCTATATATAATGAAAATTTACCCCAGCTTTAATGATTGTATTTGCCAGAATAATTAAAATAATGAGGAAGTTCTTGAGTATAATCTAGGTTAAATGATGATGTGGCAAAGTTACAATTAATAGTTTTATGGGGTAATAGTTACCTGGAATGTAAAATATTCTGAATATTCAATTTTCTGAATGCTCAATATTCGCCTCAATTATTTTTAATTTTTAGGAAGATTAGTCTATTTCTCCACAAGAATTTGGGCCTTTGTCGTATTTGGCTGGCTATGTCATTCGGTCCATAAAGCAGACACTGTGGAAGATGTGATTCCACAAGGAATTTCAAGCCTTGGTGTCATTTAATTAATACAATTCCTTTTTATCAAGTGATAGTCTTTGGTGACAACTTTCATGGGTAATTACCAGCATTGCTGAAGTTTTCATTTAAAACTGCTGGAAACTTTTACTCCAAATGTTCTCTGTATTTATTTTAAAATATTTCGATAGAATTTTCAATTATTAAATATTAATAAAAAAATACTAGCAAAAAAAGCCCATGGAAATAATTAAATTGCAATAATTGCATATAATTAGTTAACTATAACCAACATGGTTGCCACGCCACGAGTCTCTGGGGATTGAGTTAAAATGTGGAACCAGCTGTTGTGGTCTAGTGGTTACCATACATGTCTAAGAGCTGCGAAACCCGGGTTCGAATCCTGAGTAGGACCACCACTCAGGGTCTTAAAATAATTGAGGAGAAGATGCTGCCTTTGCAACAACACCAGCAAAAATGGTGAGACTTTCGGGTCTCCTCGGAAAACGACCTTAAATCGTAGGCCCTCGGAATCCCTATCAGTTGGGTTTCCGCGTTCACCTAAGAGTGATAAACTGAATAGTCGAATGCTTAAAACATGAGCCTCTAGCTCGGATAAACAGGGCAACCTTATCCTGAGTGATCGACTATAAATAAATCATACTCATACGCTCCATGACATACACTTCAGCTGAATTATTGGATTGGAAAACTTGATTTTTAGATGTAAGCATACATTAACGAATTAGATATTAAGGACAATCAATGACCAAACGTTGTCCTAACTGACGACCCAAACATTAAAACGTCTTTGAAATCATAGTTTAGTTTAGTTTAGTTTAGTTTAGTTTAATTTACTTTAGTTTAGTTTAGTAGATTTATCACTCTTAGGTGAACGGAATACCCCAACAGGCGAGAAGCCCAATTGATAGGGGTTCCGAGGGCCTACGATTTAAGGTCGTTATCCGAGAAGGAATCGTAAAAGGAATCTCCCATATTCCGGTCACAGCCTCGTGTTATCAGAGATATCAAAGTTTTATCCCGACTCAGATCTCATGTGCAGTCGAAAATGTGAATTGTAAACGTCTATAGTCAAATTGTAGTCAAAATTTAAATTTAAATAAAAGCTCTTTATGCATAATGTTAAAAGAATTGTCAATAGTGTTACGGTATCTTTCATTCTAGTATTTTATGCTTCTGGACGCCGCCATTTTAAATTTAGTTCGACACCTCAAACACAACAGACCAAACCACTTCGCATTAGTCATCGATCTTAGAAACATACAGGACAACAAATTGTTTGGCACTGGTATTGTTAACACAAAGTGGGATCCTAGTTGAGATAACAAAACGAGCCACCACAGCTGACGTGGTTTGCCAGACCTTTGTGTTGAGTGATAGCCTAGTTAACTTTGTGAACGGGGGTCTGAGCAAAATTACCTACTAAAGATAAATGAA
Source organism: Chrysogorgia sp. JL179-B06 (assembly GCA_035772405.1). Classification (NCBI taxonomy): domain Eukaryota; kingdom Metazoa; phylum Cnidaria; class Anthozoa; order Scleralcyonacea; family Chrysogorgiidae; genus Chrysogorgia; species Chrysogorgia sp. JL179-B06. Next base: position 534,946 of record JAYKKM010000410.1, on the reverse strand, counting down.
GACACCTGTTAACATATTGATATGTGGAGCAACCAACCCTGGAAAAACGTATTATCTACTAAGGATGTTGGAGAGCTTGATGGGTATATATATATATGTTTGACTACATTGTATTATGTCCCACATTCTCTTGAAACGAGACTTATCGTAAGTGGACATTAATAAAAATGCCGCGAAAACCGCAAAACATGGATGAGAATCTTGTTGAGGATTTGAAAAACGCGGAAAAGACAATCGAAACCACGACGATGAGTGAGGTGTTAATAACAAAGCACCCAAGCCTAAAAAAGTAGAGGGGGGCGATGAGGACACAGATAGAAAACGAAAGGAGCTACTAAGTCTTTCCAGCGACGGAGTGATCCCAAAAAGTGTGGAGTATATCAACAAAGTGTCTGTAAGGTCATAAACAAAGTCTACGCTGAGTACGAGGCGAGGCGACTTGAAATAGCGGCGGAGTTCTTGTGTGACCAGTTCTTGTCAAAGTTTAGTGCCATGTTGGGTGGTTTAGACGTCATTGAAAGTCCAGAAGAGATGGAAAAAGAATTAAAAGCAGACCCACTTTTGAGAGAAGACTTGAAAACCGTTCTAGCCTATGTTACACCATTGATACCGTTACTTGCGGTGTTGCCTGGTGGAACCACTGTTGGTAAACACGTTTGGTTAAAACAGACAAAGGAAATTGGTGTCGTTGAGAAACCTCATTAGGAGGAAGTAAAGAAATAATATATCTCTATAAATAAAAATGGAGCATTACAATCTTCGACAACTAATCCAACAAGTAAAAGATAGAAAAATAAAATACAACAAGAGAGTGACTGTTGAAAATCTTCGTAAAGATCTTGGTTTACTTCCATTGGAATATGACGCGAGATATAACCACTGTAAAACAAGGAAAATAGCGATTCCCATAATTCTCACCAATGTGAAGACTGACGAAAAATCGACGTATAAAAGTAACTATAGAGCGTCGAAAGAATTAGGGATAAATCCAAACGTGATCTCCTACGCGTTGAAAGTGGGGAAAAACGTTGTTGTGAAAGATGAGTACGAAATCTCAAAGGACGAATAAGTTTCTGAAAATTTTTGTTTTCAGAAATTCGTTAAAAAGGGGCCTGGTTTATTTTTATGTAGTTTCGCTAAAAAGTAACATAGGTATGGGTTAGGAAACTTCTGGGGAGTGAAGTTTTAAGGATAGAGCATCAAATAGGTATGAGATGTGAAAACGTCGGTAACTAGGCTTGACCTATGAAATTTAGGTGAAAGATCGATGAAGTTTCTAGAATCGCCCCCCCCCCCCATCCCCCACCCCCTGGCACTACTTTCACATGCAATTGGAACAACTTTGCATGAAGTATTTTATTGCTTCAACAAAAGCCTACATGCGACAACAGACCCACGCCATGACTGTACGTACTATATAGCAAGGTAAGTTCCTTTTTCTAATTTACTCCGATTACTTAACTTAGTCAAGAATAATTGTTATGTTAAGAATATGTTTTAATATTAACTCCAACTGCATATTAATTAAAGACTTTCTTTTCTCATTTTTTTATAGAATTGTGATCAGTGTACATTATATCCAAAATATACAGTTATGTAGTACAAGTCTCAGCTGAAAAGTCTGAGCTGCCAAGTCTCAACTTAACCGCTCCCAAGTCTCAAATTGTCAACTCCTGAAAAAATGTTAGTCCATTTACTGACAAAACTAAACTTCTTCCAAATTCTACACCAATTTTTTACCACCCAACTCCACCAAGGTCTAGCTACTGTGGCAGATGTTATTATACAAAATCAGAATATTTCAACACTTTTACAAGAGATGTACATTACTCTAAGAGTTTCTTAGTTGCTATTAATTATTCAGCATTCTATATCATGTTTGGATATGGACAGTGTTTAATCATCATGATGTCACGGCATAATTTTCCTGTTATGGAACAAATTGCAACTTCATAAACTGAATACACAGAAAGATGCAAATATCCTGACAAAGATTTATTGATAGACTATGATGGTAGTTCTTAATGGCTCATCTTGCTCAACAATGGAAGAATTATATTGCTGGTGGAAACTTTATTATCAATTACAAATAGTCTCCATTAATTCTTATTTAGTCTCAATGGAATGAATTTTACAATTGCAAGCTAACCTCAAGCAAGATGTCCAAGGTGTATATTACTACAGATTCGCAATAATCCCCTCGCCCGCCTTTTCTACCCCCCGCCCCCCTACGGGAATTTCTCCATCCATGGTGCCCAGACCTCGCACGCCGTGGCCGTGTATTTCCCGTTTCGTCGAAGAAATGTTTGAACGTTATCTCGGCCAATATTTAACCGATTTAAACTCTGAAAACAGATTTGGAATTAGCGAGTCAACATACATAACATACGCGTTTACTATATTACGAGAACGTGAGTACACGGTTGGCAATTACAACCGCAAATTGGGCCAAGTAATACACTAGTTCCCAGCTCACTTTTTGGCTGGATTTGCTCGGTTGTGCGTCTTGTATGAGCGGCAGCTTTGTTTACAATTCTCTATCGGAATGTTGGGAAGACTGGGACACAGTCGAACCACCTTGTGCCGATAAATATATCCCCCCGTCTCTGAGCTTTCGTTTGATATATTGATTGGCTAGTTTTGTCCTTAAATGTATTTGTTGTCTACGAATTTCTAATCCCTATTTAACGATATAGACATCAATGACGCCATAATATGTTGGCGTAAAGTAGAGGTAAATATATATTTTTGCTTCGTTTACCTATGAAAGCGAAACCACGGAATCACAATAGATATGTAGGACATTCGACTGAGCGCTCGGGAAGAACGTTTCGAAATTTCTCACTCGGTGAAAATATTTAACAAAAGTTGTCAAATTTGCGGCGCGGGTGAAACGTGATGCCTTCCCGTGATGTCTACATTGCGTTGCTCACACAGATTCAAATTCACTCGCATAACTCGAGATTACGTTTATACGGTTTCATGTCTCAGTGAATCAGAGAGGATTGTCAAGAGAATCTCTCTGATAGCATTTACCGAATACACGAACCTGTTTAAAGTAATTTCGAGCCATGCGAGTGAATCTGTTTGAGAAACCCAATGTAAATAAAACGAAGGCATCACGTTTCACCCGCGCCGCAAATTTCACAAATTTTGTTACAAATTTTCACCCATTGAGAAATTTTGAAACGTTCTTCCCGAGCGCTCAGTCGAATGTTCTACACATCTATTGTGATTCTATGGTTTCGCTTTCATCGGTAAATGAAGTAAAATATATATTATTTACCTCTACTTTACGCCAACATATTATGGCGTCATTGATGTCTATATCGTCAAAATAAGGTTTAGAAATGCGCGAACAACAAATACAGACAAGGATAAAACTAGCCGATCAATATATCAAACGAAAGCTAAGAAACAGGGAATTTTCGATATCAGCGGAAGGCCGTTCGACTGTGACTCAGTTTTCCAAACATTCCGCTAGACAATTGTAAAGAAAGCTGCCGCTCAAGCATGACGCATAACCGAGTAACCCGCCAAAAAGTGAGCTGGGAACTAGTGATATTTACTTTGGCCCAATTTGCGGGAATAATTGCCAACCGTGGTACCCTTCGTAAAAACGGTTTATGTACTTCGAAATTAGTCGATTATAAACTGGTCACTTATCGTATATTATTTTGAACGTTATCTCGATCAATATTTAACCGTTTTCAATTCTGAAAACAGATTTGGAATTAGCGAGTCAAAATACATAACATATGTGTCTACTATATTACGAGAACGTGAATACCCTTCGTAAAAATGGTTTATGTACTTAGAAAGTTAGTCGGCTTTGTCGGCTATGATTTATCTCGATCAATATATAAACGTTTTCAATTCTGAAAACAGATTTGGAATTAGCGAGTCAAAATACATAACATATGTGTCTACTATATTACGAGAACGTGAATACCCTTCGTAAAAATGGTTTATGTACTTAGAAAGTTAGTCGGCTTGGTCGGCTACGATAATCTCGATCAATATATAACCGTTTTCAATTCTGAAAACAGATTTGGAATTAGCGAGTCAAAATACATACTCGGACTTCTATTTCCTCCAAAAACTATGTCTCTAATGACGGTTCAATTTAGTATCTAGTTACCAGTGCCACATTTTCCGATGCCGCGCATGAGGACGGTTGATGCATATATATATATATATAAACCTATAAACTGATTCTAGATCTAGGAACGGCTTGGATCTCGCGTGCTAAGGGACTAAACGCCGGTCGATATTAACACCCTCGCCCTCAGGCCTTCGGCCATCGGCCGGCGCTTCGCGCCGGGCGAGGGGATAATATGATGCTAACATTTGGATTCAGCCAGTAATGAATGAAATTGATGAACATAGCTAGTTCTTTATTGCTGCTGCTTTGACTTCGTGGGTTTGGATTTTTTAACACAAAGGATAAAATAGCTAGGCTATAGAATATGTTCAGCCACAAGACCAAATTGACTGGTTTCACTATAGTTCCCAAAATAATTAAGGTGTAAGTTTTACACCCATATTCAATGTAGTTTGTGCTATATAGTTGAAATGGACAATATATAAGAAACATTTGTAAATTAAAATAACTATCAATTGATTTATCACTGTCTGTTTGTTTTTCGCTCTATTTATGCTTTTCTTCAGTGGTGTAGGAACCAAGTTGATCTTGGAGTGGCACAGCTTCAAAAAGGCACTTTCTTTGGGGGTACACCCTAAAAGGGACACTTGAGGGCACATGTTTTATCATAACTCAGACATATCCTAATGATAGGGCAAAGTTTCCGAGATTGTACAGACTAATATCAGATCACTATGCGTTCAACTTCACAGATCTGCGACGCAACTATCATAGATGTAAAATTTTGCATATTTGTAAGACCTGTTGCATATCCAGCCGAAAATAGACAATTCAACGCCACTTAAAGTCTACATGTTCTATCATTAATAGCGGTAGTCACATGTACGCATTGCGTACCTATTTTTGGAACATGTGTTGATGAAAATGACAATACATGTCCGACATGAATTGTATGAAAAAGACACAGTTTATTCTTTCTTACAACAATTCGTAAAAGCTAATAACGGTTGACGTTATTGAAAACATAACTTCGTTTCTACAATATTGAAAAGGGTTGATTAAGTTTGTAAAATTAGTACATGGCGAGAAATTGTGGACACCGGTGGGAGGAGCCAAACTGCTCTGAAAAGACCTGAACGTACGGCTCTGGTTACAGCGCTTTGAATTTTTGCGCTATTCATGAAGTTGTCACATGGTTAAAAGGACGCACAATTGCATGATATGTGTCCTGGGAACTACAAGGAATGGTCACAAAGCATTCCTTCGAAGGCTTCGAAGCAAAATGGAGTCAAATTCGTCGCGAAGAAGAACCGAAATTCTATAAGGTTTATACTTGTCTGGTAGTCGATTTTGCGCGCGGTGTCACATTTCAGATGCTGAACTTCACGCAAATTTCACTAAAATCACATCGCGATACCGCACTGAGTATAGGTTGTGGATGTTTAGTGAAAGTTGGCCCTGTAAACACAATGCGTTGGTAAGCCAAGGCAGATTGATTATTTTGGATATGTAGCGGATTTTGTTTGGAAAATGAAATTTATTCAGCTTCACTTGAGGTATTTGCGCTGTTTCACAGTATATTTCCCTTTACACTAGCTTCATATATAAATATTGAGAAACCGCAGCGAATATGCATCGAGCGATTCTAAATTTTGTCTTTGACGTTAGATACTAACGAGTACTAACCAGATCAGATTGATCATTTTGCATTTTAGCGAGAGGCTAAGAGCTACAACGATTTTTCTTGTTAACTCCTATATAAATCACTGAGTGATGGCGGGCATAATGTTTACAAATTTTTTATAAGTCCAAGCACCTACTGCGCGTGCGTGTCCATTATTTCTCGCCATGTGAGTTTTGTTTATAAAATAACAAGTGTGCTACGCGTGTTCTGATTGACTAATACCCGTGTTTGGATCAGATTGTCCAAACACGGAAATGTTGAGGTCGTGCCCCACAAAAAGCAAATCATGCCGGCCCATCATCGTTTTTAAACATTAACATTCTACATACTATGCACGGTAACTATAAATAAAATATAGCAATATTCCCTGTTAATTTTCACAAGATTTTGCAAAAATAGGCAGAAAATATATAGGAAATTATAAGTGTTTAAAGTGGACAAAACAACGCTAAAGCGAACGAGAATTTCCGTATAATTTATGATGGAGAAGTTTACCTTATTGAAAATTTCAATAAACCACAAAAAAGACAACACTTTTATAGACATAGTGCACCAAGAGAACATGGAAATTGGAAAAGGTGTAAAATGTTTATTTTACTTCTCGTCGGGCAGGATATTTACGAAGAAACCATTCATTTTGTTCTTGTAGCCAACAAAAATCACCGAACAACACTTCGAAAGTGAGTGAAAACCATTCAATAAAATCCAAAAAGACAACATTTTTGTAGATATAGTCCACCAAGAGAACATGGAAAAGGTGTAAAATGTTTATTTTACCTCTCGTTGGGCAGCATATTCACAAAGAAACCATTCATCTTGTTCTTGTAGCCAACAAAAAATCACAAAACAACACTTCGATAGTGACAGAAAACCACAAAAAATATTCTGTGTTGCAGACTATGAAGGCTAGGCAAACTCACAACATCACTTTACATCTGCAGCAATCCAACACAAATATAACGGCATATTTTCGTGATTAAATCCATCTGGAAATATCTTTCTAAGCATGTTTTCCTGATGTTTTTACCTCAACCTTATTTTCGGCTCTTTGCTATATAGACCTCCCCTGATTGGTAGTTGATGGTTTTTGGGAGAATTGCAATGTTGATCAATTATATTAATAACTTTTAGTGATATTTCTCTGTGGTTATTTTATAAAAGAAATACCCAATGGGTTTCGTGTTTGGATAACGTGATCCAAACACTTGGGATGTTGCTCGACTTTCGAAAAGCTAAACGCTTTTCTCAAGTCTCGCATGACATCCCGCGTGTTTGGATCACGTTATCCAAACACGGAAACACATAGGTATTTCTTAAACACTTCATAGGAAATCATGAGAATATTATGGCAATCATGCGGATATGGAAAATGTAGATGCATTATGGGCAAACAGAAATTGTAAATTGAACTCGTCCTTACAATTAAAGTGTCTATGAAGTGAAAAAATCGCTAGCTTTTTTTTTGCTTTCACGGACAAAGTAGCACGGCAGGAGCGTACACTGAAAATTTCAAGTAAATCTGCTGCATATTCTTCGAGTTATCAACTCTCAAAGTTTGGCATGGCTAAATGTTTTTGATGAAATCTGAAACGCACGGTTCAGTCTTGTGACGTATGCAGGTGTACTTACTATGCATAAGAACAATGGATTTGAACATTAATGAGCATCTGCATACGTCATATACCACATATATTCAATCCCAGTCTTTCCCTATTTTGTAACGTTAAACTATATGCCAATGGCCAAACTTTGATAGTTGATAGCTCGATGACTATGCAGCAGATTTACTTGAAATTTTCAGTGTACGCTCCTGCCGTGCTACTTTGTTCGTCAGAGCAAAAAAATGCTAGCGATTTTTTCACTTCATAGACACTTTAAGGGGAGTTTGCCATTCGTGTACCCATGAACTATTTCACTAAGGGTGTAATTACGTTCAGGACATATGCATGCTACACGGCTTATTTTGACAGTAGACTATAGTAATTATCTCTCGATCACTTGCCGTTCTCTTTTCCCTGGTCTTGACATTGTTAGGCATGACTTTGCCTTCACGTTTACTGAGCTCAAATTCGAAATTAAAATTTATCTACGATTTGTCGAATTAAGGCCAAATACGATAAATTATTACTGATATGGATTCTACAAGTTAATATATAGTTGAATGCCAAAATGTTTTATGATTTAAAGGGATATGGCAATATAAATTAACTTTGTCTCATTTGAAAGAACTCGTAAAATGGTATAAGAAGACCTTTTACAATTTTTCTGTATCTTTCTTGGTTTTTGAAATATTTCAGATAATTATGACAAAAGACAAGTCTACAATCCGCCATCTTGTTGTAATATTTGACCTAATTAACTAGGAAATTGGTGACATCACAAGCAGGGTAAACCTGATGAAACTACTCGATAGGTGACCGAATTTCTGCGGAAGGCTTTTTAAAATGTTGTGGGCCAATTGAAAATGTAAATAGTGCAACATAATCGAGTTTCTGGCTCATAATGTCGTAAGGTTGGCAAGATAAAAATGTCACTTTACCCTACTTAGACGTCACATGCATATTAATATGGCGTATAATTCACACATGCATATAATTCCAAGATGGCGGACAGCACGCTGTCTTACGTCAAATTATTTCGAAAACCAAAAAAGATGAGGGAAAATTGTAAAAGGTCTTGTTATACTATTTCACGAGTTCTTTCAAATGAGACAAAGTTAATTTATATTGCCATATCCTTTTAAGTATTGCGTTGATGTTCTATAAATGTTCGAAATTGTTATACTGAGTGTGACGTCAAATCTGTCACAATTTAGTGTCACAATACTCTGCTACTATATATTATGTTAAATTTGACATGATTCAAACGTTGATCATATATTTGAACTCTATACTGAGATTTCATAAACTTTTTCACTCAAATCCTCAACCAGTCTATCACATGGAAAGCAAAAAATTAAGCCAAATTCCTGATTTGAGATCACACTTATTAGCATTTCGGACAAACAAACCGTTATAGCACACCTACACAAAGCTAAATTATGAAACATTTTCCCATTCAACTGTTCACTTCATGTAGAATATATATCAGTGATATTGTATTTGGGGCTATAGGTAATTTAACGTTTAGGGGAATTCTACTGAAAGGGTTATGACAATGCCTGCTGCGTAGGCAGTGTAGAAATACAAATGAAATATCTAAAAAGGTTGGTGTACTGCCGAAATAGTGTGTAAGTTGTCTAACGTTTCGAGCGAAGGCCCTTCGTGAGAGAAACGTTTTCACTCTCTGACAAAGGACCTTCGCTCAAAACGTTTGACAATTTACACACTATTTCGGCATACGCCTATTGACTGTAATGTTCCAAAGGTGCATATTCATTCCACCAAAGGGTAAAGGTTGTTTTCCGTGAAAGGTGTGTTTCTCTTGAAAGTTATGTGTTCATCTAAAGTGTGTTTTCTTTCAAAGCCGATGTGTTTTCCTCTAATAGTGTATTTTCTTTGAAAGGTGTGTTATTCTAACACACTTTGTATACCAAAGGTGTATAAACTGGGGAAAAGGTGTTTTTCATGTTGTGTTTCTTAACACAACGCTATAGTACCTAACTCACAGTGTGTTAATTACCACACATCTATGTGTTATTTAACACAAAGGCGAATTATTAATTGAAACCCTTTGCAGATAATGTGCTGCCATAACACACCAGACCTAACGTGTAATGTGACACTCCTTTTCATGTATGTTATCTAACACATCCATTTTTAAGAGTGTATAATACCAAACAGACAGTTACTATTTCTGCATGTGTCTTTATTTGATATAGGCTGCTGTAAATGCTGTTCCCCGTGTAAAACGAGCTCAGACAATGTAGTAAAATCGCTTTGTAGTAATTCCCAAGAAGAGAAGGTGTATTGATATAAAATCTGCTGCAGTGACATATTCTCGTCATAATATTGTAGTCTGGAATATAGACCCCGTTACTTTTTAATTAACTGAATTTTCATTAAAGCTATATATTAAATGTACATTAAAGCTTGGTTATTTCAATATAGTAAATTGTTTGCTACTCAAGCTTTTAACCCAAGATCGGAAGGTTGCCGTTTCGATTCCCGTATGGGGCAAATAACACTTTTCTAATTTTGCTTTAAAAGCTTGAATAGCAAACAATTTACTGTATTGAAATAACCAAGCTGCAAGTCACATTTAATATATTCTAATAAAAAATATGAAGAAATATCGAGACTGTTGATTTAGCAGTACGTATACTATGAAGTAACCAAGCTGCAAGTAACATTTAATATAAAGCTTTAATGTAAATTCAGTTATTATATTAAAGCAGTTTTAATAGGATTTACAAAAACGTTGATTTCCGTTTCGAGTATCATTATAGCCATTAGCCACTCGTGTTGAGGGGTTAATTGAGTTGAGAGGTTAATAGCCAATATTAAACTTTTTAAATCACTTAAGAATATTAACACACATAAAAACAAAGTTAACCTATTGCTAACTTGTGGATGCGATGATAATCTATTTTTCTCACAAGAACTAAAACTTCCTTTCACATACTGTGGTGTGAGTATAATATCTAGAGGCCGCAAGAAGCGTACTATATCCGATCCGCTTAAAAACGTTCTAAAAATGCAGATCGTTCTGTGCATTAATAGACAGATAGATAATAATATTTATACAGGAAAAACCTACATCACAAATAGTGTTCTTCAGAAGATTCCTGATTTTGTATAAAAATACAAAATATAAAAATAAATATAATATAAAAACTTACGAAGTAAGAATATTATGTATATTAATATGTGTTAATATTTTATAAGTACTCAATTTCTTTTTTGCCTCTCATTCAATCATCACAATTACTTATTCGCAGTCGCGGTCAATATTAGATCCCATCCGTCTCGGCTCGACAGAGATTTGAGACAAGTTTCTGTAAGCTCCGTTCCAAGGCCTCTAGATTTTGGAGCTTAGGTACAGATGGCATCTATCAGTTTTTGACTTGCTCGCAGCGAGTTACTAGCACGTTCTTGAGACGATTGAATAATAACCTTAGACATGAAATATTTGAGGATTCAAACATTCAATGTTATACTTTTAAAGATTCTATCAACTTTTCCCCCTCAAATCCTCAACCAGTTTCATCGCACGGAAATCAGAAAAGAAAGCGAAATTGCTTATTAGACATCATACTTGTTAACTTTTCGGGGAAAAATAGAACATCATAAATACATATTCACTGTATTTGGCATTCAACTATTATAATTTATATCAGTAAACTGTCTTTACTATAGTGCAAAGTAGTATACTTGCCTCCATTCTGTATTTATTTTATAAAACCATAATAGGCCAGCTAATGTAGTGATTACGATTATATTGATATTACAAACAAACACTGGAAAATCCTTCCACCGTTAAAAATATTCCAAAAGGAAATGAAAAAACAAATAAACACTCACCTATTGACTCAGTGTTTTTTACGCTTTTGAAGGTTTCTTACCAAATTTTCACATCAATTATCAGACATGTTCGCGTACAAACATGACAAACGATGGCCTATTTATAATATATAAATATTGAGATCTTTGCTATTGCATATTAGTATAAATTGACAAGTCTCTATCACAAATCCTCAATTTCGTTGCTATCGCAGGACTTATTATCCGCTGATAGAAACCTCTGGGATAAAAGTACCGTGATTTCCGAAGAATATTTCCATTTTTTTATGAAAAATGTGAAATAAAAGTTATTTATTTTCTTGGGTTAGAGATTTTTAAATTTATACTAAAACAATTAAACAACTCATCCTTGTTATCTGCTCAAACTAAAAGCGAACTCGTTGTCTAGTTGTTAAATATAGTATTAGCGTTCTAATTGGTGAAGAAATTCACTTGTGAATACATTTTTACTAGAAAAGAACGCGTATCAACGTTCTGATTGAATGAAGTTTACTGTGTTGCACCAGACTGTCGCCAGCACCTATCCATTCCATGTTTCAAAATCCAACTCCTGATAACTAGTTCTTCATTTTTTCCTCTGATCGGTCGAAGAACCATAACTTTCTTAATTTCTGCTACGTTTTTTTCACATTCAGGGAAAATCGCCTTCATTTGGGGATCATAAACATGGAATGCTTTGTCATTGTCTTTGTGACGCAACATCGTCACAGTGTGCTTGTACCCAGAAGTTTCGTAACACACTAACCCGACATTACCATTCAGGTTTTCAAAGCCTTCAATCAAAACTTGGTGAAGGCCACCGTCTCTATTTTGAACATCATCACATTGAAAAGCCACTTCGAACAAACGGAATCGACCAAGATAGGCCACAAAAGATGTGCAATCAATTGCATCAAATACCAGTTTCCTTTTAAGCTTCCAATTCACCAGCAAGAGATCCAAATAGAGGACCAGAAAAAATTTTCTGGGACAAAAAAGCATTTTTAATTCGCTCAGAATATGAAATAGGCTGCGTATCCCACAATCAACTGGACAGGTACAGTCATTACGGACATCACAACTTAACTTTGTACACGTCGTGCATGAGAACTGAAAACAAAAAATAAGATATAAATTACTCACAAGCCGAGTAAAATCAAGCATTCAATATAAAATACTACAGCTAAAATTATTTACTTAAATATATAGTGGCTTCATGTTGTTTAAACATCACTGTACTACAACAGTGTATACGCAGCACAACACTGTTATCCCCTCGCACGGACGGCGCATGGAAGCGCCCATGGCGCGAGGGTGCTAATCCGACCGACAGTATACAAGTCTGCAGGCAAAAATATAATGTAGAAATAAGTTCCGCAATAACCCGCCATATCTAGCCCCTAGAGTTTATTTTCTCTATCCATGGTCCCCAGGGTCCAGACCGAACACGCCGTGTATTTGTAGTCTGTAACGTAGATATCAAATCGCAAAAGGCCGTTTCGTTGTACGTAGATTTTGAACGTTATCTCGGCCAATATTTACTCGATTTCACTTCTGGAAACGATTCTTAATACATAACATACGCGTCTATTGTATTACGCAAACGTGTATTCCCTTCGTAAAAACGGTTTATGCAGTACTAGTCTGCAATCATCAGGCGGCCGCTTCGTCGTATATTATTGTGAACGTTATCTCCATCAATATTTAACCGTTTTCAATTATAAAAACAGATTTGGAGTTACAGAGTAAATACATAACAAATACGAGATAATCTAATTGGCGCGGATCGCGGGTAAATTGTCGCGGGTAATTGTGCCGGCTTTATTTTTTCCTTGCGTTTTTTCTTCGACTCGTTTACAGGGTTGTTACAAATAAGTCAAAATGTAAAGGCATTAATCTTAATTAGAGGTGCATATGTTTCAGTGCCGCTATGACATTGATAAATAAACTTCTACTGGTCCATATAAGTCTGTTGTGTATGATTTACAAAATGAATGAGATGACATCAAGAAAATATTATTGGCATATTGCACAGTTTGTAGTTACTTCATACATGTGTGTTCATATATTTACTGTATCATCAGCAGTTATTTTCTCTCAGATAACGCCAGAGTTATTATTGAACAAAATATGAGCAGTTAAATGTATGTCATATGCCAGGTGCAAGTATAATCACAATTTGATTTATATAAATTGCATATTTATAGTGAATTATGGATTCTACGGTATGTCTGATTGTTTTAGTTCCTGCCTAATCTCCATAAACAACTTTTTATTGTTTATTATTAACAAATATCGAGTATATCATCCCGGTATCTCCACCAAAAATTCGGTTTAATAGGCCCTCCTTTGGCTAAGAGATCTATCTCTCCCATCGCAAGATCGGCAGTGCCATGAATTTGAAGAAAGTGATGGTCTAAAAACTGACTATTATTAGAATTAAGACAAATTTCGACCGCTTCGACAATACATTCAGTCGAAGGAGCATTGCAGCTACGCAGGTCCAACGCTTTCCTAACTGAAGAAATTCCCAAATTGTTATCAATATTGGGAAACATGGCCACCACGTCCCAAGATACCAATATAGTATTGTCCGGAAGAGGGCCTTTCTTATTCAAATCTTCTAGTTTATTAATCAGATGAGTGGTATCCTTAACAAAAGGCGGAAGTTTTTGAGCTTTAGGCTTGAGATAAAACTCAGTAAACGCCGAAAGCTTTTCTATGGCCGTGCCATTACAGGAGGTGATAAGACGTAATGGATTACCATTTTTATGCGTCTTAACATTTCCAAAGGCAACTCCTGGTTTACATTTATCGTCAGAGATCCAATCAACTATCTCTGGGGTAATCTGATCAACGGCAACCCACTTCATGCACCAATTTCTTACTTTATCTAAATGCTGATTACTAGGATCTTGTAAAGACTTATCGTAATGTTGGGACGTGGTGGCCATGTTTCCCGATATTGATAACAATTTGGGAATTTCTTCAGTTAGGAAAACGTTGGACCTGCGTAGCTGCCAGGAGGGCCTATTAAACCGAATTTTTGGTTGAGATACCGGGATGATATACTCGATATTTGGACCCTTGGTTTGGAAAAGTTACTTGAATTTACAGAGTATATTAATTCCCTTTATCCCACTATCAAGTTCGAGTTAGTCTACTCCACATCTGAACTGCATGTTTTGGATTTGACGTTGCATTTGAAGGATGGTTTCATCTCCACAGATGTATACGCTAAACACACAGACAGCCATCTTTATTTGCATCCTAGTATAGTTCCCACCCTCGTCACGTCAAAAATGCTATTCCATTTGGCGTGGCTTTGAGAATTAATAGAAACTGCTCATCAGAGGAATTTTTGGAGAAACGGTGTTCTGAATATAAACAGTACTTGAAGCACCAAAATTATAATTCAGGACTGGTTAATGGGCAGTTTCAAAAAGCATTGGGAATTAATAGAAAGCAAATTCTTAAATCCAGAACTAAGGAAAAAAAGAAAGTCTTAGGCCCAGGTCAAACTTTTCATGAATCGAACTCAATGTAAATTGAAACTCTTTTGTTTAAGTTCATTTGCATTGAGTTCGACTCATGAAAAGTTCGACGTTTGACCCGGGCCTTAGATTACAATCCCAAACTCCCTAATGTCTCCAATGTCATTAATAAGCTTTCGCTCTCCTTTCGCAATCGCATATATTAAGCAATATTTTTACTGCCAAATCTATTATTCCGGCTTATAGGAGAACCAAAAACCTCAACGATATTTTAGCGCCATCCAAACTTAAACCTATAGTCCGGTATTAGAAAGTCAACAAGTAACTGCGCCTCCATGCAGGATGTTTTCGATGTAAGGGGAAGTGTGACGTGTGCAAGAATTTTTTAGTGGAATCTGACCGCTTTAAGAGTTTCGCTACTGGGCAATACAGAATTAAGGAAAATTTGAGTTGTACTTCTAGAAATGTGGTATATCTTATTTCGCGCACCAAATGCATGTAATCTACAATATGTGGGTTCCACTTCTACACAATTTAAGGTTCGATTTCGAAATCATAAGTCTGCCATGAAAACTAAGAAAAAATCTTGGGAAACGGCCATCCATTTTAATCAAACACCGCATGACCTTCGGGAATTTAACGTCATTGTATTGAGATGATAAGAGATGACATCGATGTAGATAATAAACTGTTAGCGAGACAAGCCTATTGGGCTGCTCAATTACGGACACTTAATCCTGATGGTCTTAACAAAAGGCAAGAATTCAGATCACAACACCGAATTCAATACGCCTCTTAGGAATTCTTATTATCAGAATATCATTTACCATATTTAAATGTTTTAGTTAATGTTAATTAGTTTAATAATTTATATATAAGGAACCATTTTATTTTATATTTTTGTATTTTTAACTGAAGAAGACCGAATGGTCGAAACGTCTTAATACATTTTATATGGAACAATGCGAAGTTGCCTGACTCTTCTATACCCCATATTCGTGCTATATATATATATATATATATATATATATATATATATATATATATATATATATATATATATATATATATACTATATATATATATATATATATATATATATATAATATATATATATATATATATATATATATATATATATATATATATATATATATATATATATATATATATATATATATATATATATATATATATATATATATATATATATATATATATATATATATATATATATATATATTATATATATATATATATATATATATATATATATATATTGAAATGGATTTATGGTGAAGGAAAATTTCGAGTGTTGGAATACATACATTTTAAGACCAAACCGGGACCAGTTGCGAAAAATGCAACTTAGCGGCCTTCCGGTAGGAATTGAACCCGCGACCCTGCGATTGCTAGTGCAGTGCTCTGACCACTGAGCTACGGAAGCCGTTGCCGAGAGCCTAGTCACGAGTTCTGTATATATGGTGGTAATGCCGGGATAAGATTCTAGGTATATTATAGGTAATATTTGGCATTTCACTCGATCAAGCTACATGTTGAAATGGATTTATGGTGAAGGAAAATTTCGAGTGTTGGAATACATACATTTTAAGACCAAACCGGGACCAGTTGCGAAAAATGCAACTTAGCGGCCTTCCGGTAGGAATTGAACCCGCGACCCTGCGATTGCTAGTGCAGTGCTCTGACCACTGAGCTAACGGAAGCCGTTGCCGAGAGCCTAGTCACGAGTTCTGTATATATGGTGGTAATGCCGGGATAAGATTCTAGGTATATTATAGGTAATATTTGGCATTTCACTCGATCAAGCTACATGTTGAAATGGATTTATGGTGAAGGAAAATTTCCGAGTGTTGGAATACATACATTTTAAGACCAAACCGGGACCAGTTGCGAAAAATGCAACTTAGCGGCCTCTCCGGTAGGAATTGAACCCGCGACCCTGCGATTTGCTAGTGCAGTGCTCTGACCACTGAGCTACGGAAGCCGTTGCCGAGAGCCTAGTCACGAGTTCTGTATATATGGTGGTAATGCCGGGATAAGATTCTAGGTATATTATAGGTAATATTTGGCATTTCACTCGATCAAGCTACATGTTGAAATGGATTTATGGTGAAGGAAAATTTCGAGTGTTGGAATACATACATTTTAAGACCAAACCGGACCAGTTGCGAAAAATGCAACTTAGCGGCCTTCCGGTAGGAATTGAACCCGCGACCCTGCGATTTGCTAGTGCAGTGCTCTGACCACTGAGCTACGGAAGCCGTTGCCGAGAGCCTAGTCACGAGTTTCTGTATATATGGTGGTAATGCCGGGATAAGATTCTAGGGTATATTATAGGTAATATTTGGCATTTCACTCGATCAAGCTACATGTTGAAATGGATTTATGGTGAAGGAAAATTTCGAGTGTTGGAATCCCATACATTTTAAGACCAAACCGGGACCAGTTGCGAAAAATGCAACTTAGCGGCCTTCCGGTAGGAATTGAACCCGCGACCCTGCGATTGCTAGTGCAGTGCTCTGACCACTGAGCTACGGAAGCCGTTGCCGAGAGCCTAGTCACGAGTTCTGTATATATGGTGGTAATGCCGGGATAAGATTCTAGGTATATTATAGGTAATATTTGGCATGTATTCCAACACTCGAAATTTTCCTTCACCATAAATCCATTTCAACATGTAGCTTGATCGAGTGAAATGCCAAATATTACCTATAATATAACCTAGAATCTTATCCCGGCATTACCACCATATATACAGAACTCGTGACTAGGCTCTCGGCAACGGCTTCCGTAGCTCAGTGGTCAGAGCACTGCACTAGCAATCGCAGGGTCGCGGGTTCAATTCCTACCGGAAGGCCGCTAAGTTGCATTTTTCGCAACTGGTCCCGGTTTGGTCTTAAAATGTATGTATTCCAACACTCGAAATTTTCCTTCACCATAAATCCATTTCAACATGTAGCTTGATCGAGTGAAATGCCAAATATTACCTATAATATACCTAGAATCTTATCCCGGCATTTACCACCATATATACAGAACTCGTGACTAGGCTCTCGGCAACGGCTTTCCGTAGCTCAGTGGTCAGAGCACTGCACTAGCAATCGCAGGGTCCGCGGGTTCAATTCCTACCGGAAGGCCGCTAAGTTGCATTTTTCGCAACTGGTCCCGGTTTTGGTCTTAAAATGTATGTATTCCAACACTCGAAATTTTCCTTCACCATAAATCCATTTCAACATGTAGCTTGATCGAGTGAAATGCCAAATATTACCTATAAAATATATATATATATATATATATATATATATATATATATATATATATATATATATATATAGTTATATATATATATATATATATATATATATATATATATATATATATATATATATATATATATATATATATATATATATATATATATATATATATATATATATATATATATATATATATATATATATAGAAGATCGCCAAATCGGACTTAGTCTTTCTTTTTGTGTTCTCATTTTCATTTTTCTTCAGAAAACCTTGCCAAATCAGCGTCGGAAACATCGACAAAATGTCGAGAAGTTGCCATATTGTATATCCAAAACAGAAAGGGCAAAATGGCGGGAATTAGCGTGGGTCCCGCGCGAGACGTTCCCGCGTAAGATATGACTTCATATCACACTACCGTAAAATACGGAATATATCAGTGGCATATTTTACGGTATTTTACTCATATCCATATAATAAATAAATATATATATATATATATATATATATATATATATATATATATATATATATATATATATATATATATATATATATATATATATATATATATATATATATATATATATATATATATATATATATTTATTATATGGATATGAGTAAAATACCGTAAAATATGCCACTGATATATTCCGTATTTTACGGTAGTGTGATATGAAGTCATATCTTACGCGGGAACGTCTCGCGCGGGACCCACGCTAATTCCCGCCATTTTGCCCTTTCTGTTTTGGATATACAATATGGCAACTTCTCGACATTTTGTCGATGTTTCCGACGCTGATTTGGCAAGGTTTTCTGAAGAAAATGAAAATGAGAACACAAAAAGAAAGACTAAGTCCGATTTGGCGATCTTCAGCGACTATTTATCCTCGATAAACGAGCCGAGAGACATAACATTGTTGCCGTACGGTGAGCTACAAAAAATCTTGAACTTTTATCCATATAATAAAAAGAACATTTCACGGTGGCTTTGTAAATATGACTTTTATTTTCTCGTGTTGAAAACAATATTTTACTCACTCGCTGCGCTCGTTCGTAAAACATTGTTTTCACCACTCGAAAATAAAAGTCATATTTCCGCGCCACCGTGAAATATCCTCTATATATAGCACGTACTTTTACATATTTGGCAAAAGTGTCGCTTGATCATGGAAAATTTAGATTGTACTATATATATAAATGTTTATATCTACATCGTAATTTTTATATCTATATTGTAATAATTTATCATAATTTTTTTTTTTTCTTGTTGTATTGTATGTAAAATGAACAAGTGAAGAGCCACTTTGTGGATATATTGTTCAATAAATCATTATTATTATTATTATTATTATTATTATATATATATATATATTATATATATATATATAGAGTCTGATGATCGCCTTGAGGTGAAACTCGAGTAAATGTTTTTAACTTTTAATTGTAAATAAACCATTTTTAACTATATATATATATATATATATATATATATATATATATATATATATATATATATATATATATATATATATATATATATATATATATATATATATATATATATATATATATATATATATATATATATATATATATATATATATATGTATATATATATATATATATATATATATATATATATAAATATATATATATATGTGTATATGTATGTGTATATGTATGTGTATATGTATATATATATATATATATATATGTATATATATATATATATGTGTATATGTATATATATATATATATGTGTATATGTATATATATATATATATATATATATATATATATATATATATATATATATATATATATATATATATATATATATATATATATATATATATATATATATATATATATATATATATATGTATATATATATATATATATATATGTATATATATATATATATATGTGTATATGTATGTGTATATGTATGTGTATATGTGTATATATATATATATATGTATATATATATATATATATGTGTATATGTATATATATATATATATATATATATATATATATATATATATATATATATATATATATATATATATATATATATGGTCCCGGTTTGGTCTTAAAATGTATGTATTCCAACACTCGAAATTTTCCTTCACCATAAATCCTTTCAACATGTAGTTTGATCGAGTGAAATGCCAAATATTACCTATAATATACCCAGAATCTTATCCCGGCATTACCACCACCATATATACAGAACTCGTGACTAGGCTCTCGGCAACGGCTTCCGTAGCTCAGTGGTCAGAGCACTGCACTAGCATCGCAGGGTCGCGGGTTCAATTCCCAGCCGGAAGGCCTTAAAGTTGCATTTTTCGCAACTGGTCTCGGTTTGGTCTTAAAATGTATGTATTCCAACACTCGAAATTTTCCTTCACCATAAATCCTTTCAACATGTAGTTTGATCGAGTGAAATGCCAAATATTACCTATATATATATAGATATATATATATATATATATATATATATATATATATATATATATATATATATATATATATATATATATATATATCAGTAATTATGCTTGGACGTGTTAATTGCTGCCTCCCCTATGGAGGCAGCACATTATTCTTTACGTTCCTCTGTGTTAACTCGTGCCCAGTCCTTTTTCAGAGCTATGTATAGCTGAGAAGATCTCGATTTATGGTTTGTTGAGTTTGTCTGTCGGCATTACGTCATCGATATATGAGCTCGAAAGTGACTCAAGTGCATAAATCCCTCATGAGGAACATATGGTTGTACTAAGACATTGTTGAAGGTGGTCGAGTTCCACTCGATAACTGGAATAGTTTGTGCTGTTAACAGCGCTGATCAACTGATGAAAGCGGAGCACTACTTAGTTTTTTTTAAAAAGCGCAATATTGAACATGCCTTGATATTCGTGATCATTTAATGTCATATTCGTCAAGCGCGGGGTTTCCACGGAGCGCTTCGAAAACATTCGTTAATATTTATACATCAGAAATTTAAATTTTAAAAGTACTTTTACATGTCTGCAGCTGCTGTATTTCAAAAGTTATACAAGTTAAAGTGGATGTGACATTAGTTTCTATTGAAAAAAGGAAGCCTATTGTTCAACACGGTTCAACATAGTTGGCAGTTCGACATGTTTACATTTAGATATCCAATTGTCCAAATTTAATTGCATTGCTTACAATATATTAGTTTTTACTTCAATGTAAACATGCATAGCTACATTCGTTGGCTTTCAAATTGCGGTATATTCATACGTTGTGCTGCGTACTTTTACATACTTAAGCCCAAGTAGCCTGTAGCACGAGTTAACGCCTATTCCCGTACCGCCAGCAAATATTACAAACGTGAAGTTCGATTTGGCAAAAGTGTCGCTTGATCATGGAAAATTTATAACTTCGCGAGGCTTGCTCTTTCGAGTAAATATTGTTCGAATTAGATATATGGCGTTCAAACATTTAATTTTGACATTATAAACGCGCCATATGATTACCGTATGTTATTGTAATATTACAAGGCTATATAATCGCCTTGATATATGTGATGTAGATTGTCTATTTATTTGATCCTCTATATGCTATAGAAATTTCAAGCATCATTCTGCTGGCACACTGCTCCAACCTCGTACCACTGCTCTTGCGTCAGTCCCGAGGCAGCATTTCACTTCTGCTAAGAACTCCTAGTATATACACTATATTGTAGTGAATGTGTGCCACATGGGCAGTTTACATATATCAATCGAACCAGTACATCATTGTAACCTTCTCTCCATCTGAGTCTTGGTAGCTCAATGGTTAGATCAGCGTCGGCAATCAGAAGGTTACAGGTTCGACTCTTGTTCGGCACTCAGAATAATTTTTCTGAGAATATGCTTAATGATCGTCCATGTTTCGTCTGTCTACCCCAAGCTCTCCCACATTCATTAAAGCAGTCTATATATTAATACAAACTTTTGTTACCTCAAGTGGAGGTATATGTCAACATGACAACAATGCGTTTCCAAGAATTGGTTTTTGAAGGGGTGATTTCTTAATGAACAAGATTTATCTCTTACCGGTAACACATCTTCTTTCTCATCTTCATTCTCATTATCTTCGCTCATTGTTTTCGAATTTTCGTTCGGTCCATCCACGGCATCCGTTGCTGCAGGAAACTTTCCTTCACTGTCCAATTCCATATTCGCCTCCTTCGTCAAAAAGAAGGAAAAATAAATTTAAAATGTATGAAAGACCAAAGCCCACAAATTGCTCTTATGTGGCTTTTTATTGTTCTTGGAAACTCACAAAAATGCAAATTTTAACTTCAAAAATTATGTATGAATATCTAGGTTACCAAATACTGTTAATAATTTAAGTGATTCAGCAGTTGCTATGGCAACAGTGACGTTTCAAAATGGCACCAAAATTACATTTAATCCAATATACTTCGAAAACGAGCTCGGCCAAGGCACTATGGCAACACCCCATTATTACCATAGTCATATAAACAAAAACTTCAGAGCGGATGTGTTCCACTTTAGTAATCGTGACAGTGTCCCTTTTAGTAATCAATAGGTTGAAATTCTGGAAGAGCAATTTTTACTTTTGAACAACATTTAGAAGTAATCTGCTTATTCGTTAAGGTTAAAATTTGCATTTTTTTCACGTGCAGTCCCCTTAACCATTTTGTGGATTTTCAAGTAAGGATATAACTATTAACTAAAAATACGTATACACAACAACCCCTCGCCACCATACTGTTTGATGCTTACAGTAGTTCTTTTACTTGAATTAGGTATTAGCCAATTCATTCGCCAATCTCAATAGATTAGCAGTGGACAATATCTCTTAGAGCTTTATGTTGTCTCTTAGGACGTCAAGCTAAATAATTAAATAGCCTAAACAAGCTGTTTAATGGGTGCAGTACCAAAGTTTATAGAACACCAGCGAAACGTTTGGAAATATACCTTTTTAACACT
Source organism: Chrysogorgia sp. JL179-B06 (assembly GCA_035772405.1). Lineage (NCBI taxonomy): Eukaryota > Metazoa > Cnidaria > Anthozoa > Scleralcyonacea > Chrysogorgiidae > Chrysogorgia > Chrysogorgia sp. JL179-B06. The sequence continues at coordinate 511,970 of JAYKKM010000410.1, read as the reverse complement.
TTTCCTAAAGAAGTTTACCTTGTCTTTATATTCACATATGCTCATACATATATATATATATATATATATATATATATATATATATATATATATATATATATATATATATATATATATATATATATATATATATATATATATATATATATATATATATATATATATATATATATATATATATATATATATATATATATATATATATATATATATATATATATATATATATATATATATATATATATATATATATATATATATATATATATATATATATATATATATATATATATATATATATATATATATATATATATATATATATATATATATATATATATATATATATATATATATATATATATATATATATATATATATATATATATATATAAATATATATATATATATATATATATATATATATATATAATATATATATATATATATATATATATATATATATATATATATATACCGGGTGTCCCAAAAAAAAGTACTCCGGTTTGATTCATAATAACTTCTAAACGAGTGAAGCTATTAAACTGAAATAACTTTCATTAGATAGAGGGGAAGACTAACTTAGATTTTGATATATTACAGTTGTATTTTACTTAAAAATTCACGGAGATATTAATGTTCAAAATCGGTAGCATATTTCTGGATGTGTCTAAAATATGCAAAAAACGCCGTATCAAATACTTAATGTTGGATGTCTCTGGGGAGTTGCATATATATATATATATATATATATATATATATATATATATATATATATATATATATATATATATATATATATATATATATATATATATATATAATATATATATATATATATATATATATATATATATATATTTATATATATATATATATATATATATATATATATATATATATATATATATATATATATATATATATATATATATATATAATATATATATATATATATGCAACTCCCCAGAGACATCCAACATTAAGTATTTGATACGGCGTTTTTTTGCATATTTTAGACACATCCAGAAATATGCTACCGATTTTGAACATTAATATCTCCGTGAATTTTTAAGTAAAATACAACTGTAATATATCAAAATCTAAGTTAGTCTTCCCTCTATCTAATGAAAGTTATTTCAGTTTAATAGCTTCACTCGTTTAGAAGTTATTATGAATCAAACCGTCGTACTTTTTTTTGGGACAGGTTTGCTGAACATCTTTCAGACAGGTTTGCTGAACATCTTCGTTCCGTGAGGATCAATGATGGTGACAAACCTGTAGCCCGCCATTTCAACAGCTCCAACCATTTGGTTTCAGACATGAAAGTCTGTGCCATCCTTCCCATCTCCGGTGGCAACGATAACCGCAAGCGGCAAGAGAAGCGTCTCATTTTTAAACTTGGCACCACACATCCTCTTGGTCTTAACGAACGTTTTTCTTTTATTTAATTTCCTACAAGTTTTTGGTTATTTTAGTTTGCTTGGAACCTTTATTATTATTAATTTTTTATTATTCGCGTATGCACTTTCATTCCTTTTCAAGTTTTTGTTTCTTATGCTAATATTATCGCCTAATCCCCTTGAATATTGGACCTGTCATTTCTCCCGCCCCCTCAGTCTGCTTGCTGATCGACTGTTTAAAAATAGCAAATGATCTAACGTTTCCCATCTCATTAATTATTAGTTTGTTTATCTCCGTGCATTTGATTGGCTACCTTCTACTTGTGACACCCTTTTGGCATATATATAAGCCCTATTTATTTCATTTCATCTCGTCTTACTCTGATGAAGGGCTCCGCTCGAAACGTCAGTATCTCGTCACTAAATTCTTGGCAGTTTACCACCTTTTCACTTTGCTATATATTCAAAACACTGTCTACGCAGCACTCTACTTTTTTACTACTCTCGGATATTCTATATACCGCTGCGACATGCCTAACCTTAAGAAGTTTCGTCAAAGTCTCCGTCACGAAATGGTAAGATTATTTGCTTCCTTTTTTACCGTCGATCAGTAATCATGCTCTACGTTTGTTTGACCTTATTTTATCTAAAACCCGTTTTTCCAGTCACATTACTTTTATTAGTCGTTGTTTATATCGGGGGGTCATTCCCTACGGTTTTTAGATCCTCTTTTGATTTATTGTCTTTTAATCTCCCCCGCTATCGATCGTCGTTATTCCCATCACATATCAGCGGCTTGTTCGAGTCATTCCCGTCGTTTGATGCGTATCACTATTAAATCTATGTCCAGTAATTTACAACATACTGATGACTACATCTCGGGATGTAAGTCCTCTCTCTCCCAGGTCTGCCCACCTATTTTGTTTACCGCTATCGTTCAACAAATTCGCATGCTAAATTCCAGACTCTATGTTTTTCTTAAAGACGTTAAGGCGTCCAAATTGGCCAAATTACTGGGTCCTTCCCCGAATCCCTCCCAAAGCACTAGTTCCTCTAACGAAGTCACGTCGTCTAGTTTTCACTATTCCCTCTGATTTGCCATTATCTGACCCCGAGAGATCTTTTCTTGCGAAAGGTCTCAAGTTTGTTCCCAACTCCGGGCCCATCGATCTATTTTCAGTTAAAGAGGATACCGAATCTTTCTTCCGCCGCATGCGCCTCAAAGCCTTTTTTCATGATAAGCCCACTTTCAATAGCAATAAGGATATTTTCGAAGAACTCAACCCCAAGAAGTCGTCTTGGTCTCCATCCGAAGGTGATTTTTCTTCCCTTGATCTTTTCGTAAGACAATGCCGCCATGACATTGATAAATTGCAACCTCCGCGCAGAAAACAAGTTCATAAACCTTAACAAAGAAGAGCTTCTAGCTTTGAATTCATTACGATGCCGAAATGACGTTGTCATAAAACCTGCGGACAAAGGTGGCGCTGTAGTTTGTCTGGAGAGCGGACTTGTATCGACAAGACGGCTCTTCGTCAACTCAGCGACACCATCTTTTATACTAAGTTGAATTCCGATCCCACTCAATCTCACAAAAAATCCGTCAAAACTACCATCAAGAATTTCATCCAAGCCGGTGAATTGCCTGCCTCTGCATCTAACCTTATATTAACAACCCCCAGAACGCCTGTCATATATTTCCTACCTAAAATCCATAAACCTAAACAATCCTGGCAGGCCGATTGTTTCCGCTTGTAGTTGCCCCACCGAGCTCGTTTCCAGTTTTCTAGACAACGTTATGTTATCCTTTGGTTAAGAAGTTGCCTTCTTATATCAAAGATACTAAACATGCCTTGCAAATTTTCGACCAGTTACGTTTCAGTAGTTCCGATAAATTTATTTTCACGATGGACGTCAAGTCCTTATACACCGTCATTCCCCATTGTGATGGCCTTGAAAGCTCTGAAGTTTTTCTTTGATCAGCGCACTAATTTAGAACCCTCCACAACCACGTTACTACTCCGCTTAGCAGAACTAGTGCTTACCCTTAACAATTTTTCGTTTGATGGTGAACATTATCAACAAATAAAGTGGTGTTGCGATGGGCACCAAAATGGGTCCAAGCTATGCTAATTTATTTGTTGGTTATGTTGAAAAACAGATCTTTGAACAATACACGGGTCCCTTGCCTGATTTTTTCGGAAGATTTATCGATGACTGTTTAGGAACAGCGTCGTGTTCACGTGTCCTTTTAGAGCAGTTCATCAACTTTGTTGATGATTTTCATCCTGCTCTGAAGTTCACGTGGGAAATCAGCGAGACCTCTGTGTCGTTCCTTGATATTTTAATTTCGATTAATGGTGATATCGCTGAAAACTTCGGTCTCGTACAAAGCCTACTGACTCCCATAGTTATCTTCTATTTTCATCCTCTCATCCCAACCACACTAAGCAATCCATCCCTTACTCTCAATTCTTGCGTCTTCGCCGCTTATGTAGCGACGACCAAGATTTTCAAGTCAAATCAATGGAAATGAGATCTTTTTTTGTCCAACGTGGTTACCCTACCAACCTTTTAGACCTCGCCGTTCAGAAAGCTTTTCTCGTCCCCCCGTTTAGACGCCCTTGAACCATCTTTGGAACGAGTTTCAAACAATAAAATTCCTTTAGTTCTAACATTTCATCCTTTCAATTTTAAAGTTAAAAATATTATTAATCGGAATTTTCACATTTTACAAAATGATCCTGAGACGTCAGCCATTTTCACCGACAACCCTTTGGTATCTTTTCGCCGTAATAAAAACATTCGTGACTCCTTAGTACATAGTGCCCTTAAACAAAATACCTCGGCACCAGCGGGAACATTTTCTTGCGGCCGTTCCCGCTGTAACACATGCGCTTTTCTCAATCCCACTTACAGTTATTACTGCCACCCAAATTCGACCACACAATCCGTCATGCTTTTTCATGCACGTCCACCAACATAATTTATTGCATTTCATGCGATAAATGCCCTAAAAATCTACATCGGTGAAACTGGGCGACAGTCTTTCAGACAGGTTTGCTGAACATCTTCGTTCCGTGAGGATCAATGATGGTGACAAACCTGTAGCCCGCCATTTCAACAGCTCCAACCATTTGGTTTCAGACATGAAAGTCTGTAGCCATCCTTCCCATCTCCGGTGGCAACGATAACCGCAAGCGGCAAGAGAAGCGATCTCATTTTTAAACTTGGCACCACACATCCTCTTGGTCTTAACGAACGTTTTTCTTTTATTTAATTTCCTACAAGTTTTTGGTTATTTTAGTTTGCTTGGAACCTTTATTATTATTAATTTTTTATTATTCGCGTATGCACTTTCATTCCTTTTCAAGTTTTTGTTTCTTATGCTAATATTATCGCCTAATCCCCTTGAATATTGGACCTGTCATTTCTCCCGCCCCCTCAGTCTGCTTGCTGATCGACTGTTTAAAAATAGCAAATGATCTAACGTTTCCCATCTCATTAATTATTAGTTTGTTTATCTCCCGTGCATTTGATTGGCTACCTTCTACTTGTGACACCCTTTTGGCATATATATAAGCCCTATTTATTTCATTTCATCTCGTCTTACTCTGATGAAGGGCTCCGCTCGAAACGTCAGTATCTCGTCACTAAATTCTTGGCAGTTTACCACCTTTTCACTTTGCTATATATATATATATATATATATATATATATAACTACAGACGGTACCGTTTCGGCCTTTTGGGCCTCATCAGTGTAGTGCTGATGAGCAGGATGAAGATGACTGCTATATACAGTCACCCTTGATGCACACAAAATGTGGGACATCAAGAACCATACCAGAGTGCTCAAACTGCAAGCAGTGAGCGTGCGCACAATGCGTATATATATATATATATACATGTATATAATGTATATATATAATAATAATAATAATAATAATTTAATATTTATATGGCGCAAATTCGCATATGAATATGATCAAATGCGCCTCATACATCAAAGATCTAAAACTAGAAATATATAACAATGAATATAGAGAGTCTCACAATATAAATCCAAACATACATGGACATACAATAGATACTAAATATTAACTATCATAACAAGCAAAGGCTTGTTTAAAAAGATAAGACTTACCCAAGGTTTTAATCGATTAAAATTATTTTCTGCTCTAATATCACGGGGCAGTTTGTTCCAAACTGTAGGGCTGCTGCCGTAAACGTTCTGTCGCCCGTCGTTTTCTTAGTCTTTGCTCTAGGTGGCATCAATAAAAGCTCTGTAGAAGATCTTAAACTGTAACGTGATTGCTCCTTAATCGTGACTAAATTACTAATATATTGGGGTGCCAACCCGTGAATTGCCTTAAACGTTATAAACTAATAACTTAAAAAGTATTCTAAAAGAAACAGGTAACCAATGTAGCGCATATAAGACTGGAGTAATGTGGCTGTAACGTGGAATAGAGCAAACCAACCGAGCAGCACTGTTTTGTATGCGCTGAAGCTTACTAAGATGTATAGCTGGCAAACCATAAAGCAAACTATTACAATAGTCAATACGAGCGGTAATAAATGCGTGGACAAGTATCTGTGTAGTCTCATTAGTTAAATATTTTCTAATGCGTCTAATATTATATAAATGAAAAGACGAGGCTTTACACATCTTATTAATGTGAATCACCATGTTCATGTTCTCATCGAACCATGTCCCAAGATTTTTAGCAACAGCTACTGGATTGATATTAGTATCACCAACATGCAGACCATTCAAGTTCACTTTAGCCAACTGTTGCCTTGTACCTATGACCATCAACTCAGTCTTGCTATCATTCAACTTTAGCTTATCAGTGATCATCCAAGACCTGACATCCCTAATGCATCGTTCCATAGCCGCAACAGCATCATTTTGACTAGATGTACAGTCAGGTTTAAATGACACGTACAACTGGGTGTCATCTGCATAGGCATGTGCAGATGGGAGATGTCCTTCAATAATTTTGAAAAGCTTGCTTGCATAGATCGTAAATAGCAATGGACCCAAACACGAGCCCTGAGGAATGCCACACGTTAGACGAAATTTTCCAGATAAGTTCTGATCAAAAGAAACGCGCTGCGATCTATTTGCAAGATATGAGGCAAACCATTTCAGCGCAGTTCCACTGATACCAATGCTCGATTTAAGGCGATTCAGCAATACTCCGTGGTCGACTGTGTCAAACGCAGCACTCAGATCTAGCAGCACGAGAAGAGTCACCTGCTGAGAGTTCATATTCAGCAGGATATCGTTTTGCACTCTAAGTAGTGCTGTCTCGGTGCTGTGGCGTTTACGATAAGCCGACTGGAGTAAAGGATATAAGCTGTGCTGCATCATATGGGCATGCGTCTGCTCAAAGACAGCACGCTCGGCCAGCTTCGAGACAAATTGTAAATTGCTAATAGGCCGTAGGTTCACAAACTCAGAGACCAAACCGATAGTCTTCAGAAGCGGGATGACAAGTGCTTCTTTCCAGTCAGCAGCAAAGTGGCCACAAATCAGGGAAGAGTTCACCATCCGCGTTATGATGGGAAGAAGGACATCAAGGCAGGAGACCAAGAGCGATGTTGGTATAGGGTCAAGTGCACAAGACTTCTTAGCAGACTTCTGAATAAGTTCATGAACAGCAATCACGGTAAGCGGTCGAAAAGCAGACAATGATATTTCTGAATCAACTTTATGATCTTCAGGTACTGTATAATCCTTCATGCAGGAATTATGAATAGCGTCAATGTCCGAGCGGATTGTTTTAATCTTCTGGACGAAAAAATGACCAATATCATTTGCGAGGACTGATTTGTCAGAGTAGTCAGGAAAAGATGGTAACTCCTTCTTAGCCAAGTGTTTCTTGGCTGCCCTGAATAACTTCCCTTGATCCGTACTGTTCTCGGTAATAAAATTAGCATAAAAAGTCTTCCTTGCAGCATTCATAAGGTAGGTTACGTGGTTCCTCTGTCTTTTAAAAGCAACAAAGTCTTCGTGCAAGCCAGTCCTCCGCCACCTTCTTTCAACCTTCCTTCGAAGCCTTTTCGCAGCACTGATCTCAGCTGTATACCAAGGACGCGAAGGACGGGCTCTCACAACCTTAGACTTCAATGGAGCGTAGCGATCAATCAATGTGGACATGGTATTATTATAATCTATAACGAGCCTGTCCACATCATCTGGAAATATTTCATCCAGACCACAAGTATGATCATAACATAGTGAAGACGCTAGTAAGTCTTTCTTGAATAACTCCATATCAATCGATTTATATTTTCTGTAGTTAATCATTTTAACCAGCGCGGGAGTCTTTTCTGGAAGCAGCTTACACAAAAGTGATACATGATCCGAGATAAAACAGTCAGCAACAGGTGGAGAGCTGACTATGCGATCAGAACACCGAGTGATGATAAGATCCAATGTGTGGCCATGCACATGGGTAGGTTGCGTTACATGCTGCTGAAGTCCAAAAGATTCCAGAAGATCCAGTAACTTGATTGTATCAGGATCATTGATATCATCAATGTGGATGTTAAAGTCCCCAACAATTATAATCTGATTCTTGGATAACAAAACCGACTCGAGATGATCGGAAAATTCCCTGAAAAAGATATTGGTTGAAACCTTGTGCTCCTCGGAATATAGTGGGCGGTATATGACCAGCAGTCGCAGATTATGGCCAGATGTACACACAGTCCACTCGGTGAATTCAAAAGAATCCTTTTCACCCGCTTCAGCCTTTTTAACGCGTAGAGAATCACGGTATATCAAGCCAATACCACCACCACGGCGGCCATTCCGACAATGGTCCATAAAGTTATAACCTTCAAGGCACAGTTCTGCTCTCACAGAAGTGTCTTTCTCAGTAAGCCACGTCTCAGTAATACAATAAAGATCGGCTTTGGAGTCGCACACGTAGTCTACAAGCATAGCTGTCTTATTTTTCACAGACCTGGCGTTTAACAGGCAGAGTGACAGGTTTTTTAAATCAGGTCTATTTTGAGTGATAACTTTCGGCTGCAGTGACTCACGAGCAACAGAGATAAGATTGCTATCGCTTCGACGATTTGAATAATTAGTACTATCAGATGGAAATTTATGCGTTCGACCAACCGAGAAGATTTTGACAGGAATCGGTCTACTGCCCTGCATGTTCTCATGTTTAAACCGTAGTTTTCGGCCGGCTCTGACACCTCGACTTTTAAACAGCCCTAGATCCTTTAAGGTATTACCAGTTGAGTCGTTTGCGAAGGACCATAGCTTTCTCAGAGACAGTAGTTCAGATCTTAAATATATATATATAATGTATATATATAATGTATATATATAATATATATATATAATGTATTATATATATATAATAAATATATATATATAATGTATATATATATATATAATGTATATATATATATATATAATGTATATATATATATATATATATTTATATATATATATATATATATATATATATATATATATATATATATATATATATATATATATATATATATATATATATATATATATATATATATATATATATATATATATATATATATATATATATATATATATATATATATATATATATATAAAACATCGAGCATCATGCCTGGTTGATATGTGAATATAAAGACAAGGTAAACTTCTTCAGGCAAAGTAATTAAAAATTTATATTTCCAAACGTTTCGCCGGTGAAGGCTTCTTCAGTAGAATAGATCTAGTTTGTTAAATCGTCCTCTATATATACAAATTTGTGTAAAAATAAGACAAAGGATTACAAAATATATATAAATTTAAAAATATTATCAAGTGAATGGTTATGTAAATTTAAAAAAAAGCCTAAATAAAAGAATAAATAAAGACACGTATATCTACTTGTAAATTAGTTATCCGTTTATCTGTACTGAAGATGGCATAAGTTTTGCCGAAACATGTCTACAATAAAAACGTCTGTCGTATATTTGAAGTTTATTATTATTATTATTATTATTATTATTATTATTATTATTATTATTATTATTAATATTATATTTAATTTCCTTTTTACAATGTCAAAATATTTTACATTCAAGGTACTGATCATACAAGTTTGTTCAATATAGAATAGTTATTATTTCTTGCGGTCTTGCGGTCCGTATATTCAAACTATACTACAAATACGAATTCGCAATAATCCCCTCGCCCGCCTTTTCTACCCCACCCCCCCCCCCCCCCCCCCCCCCCCCCCCCCCCCCCCCCCCCCCCCCCCCCCCCCCCCCCCCCTACGGGAATTTCCCCATGCATGGTGCCCAGATCTCGCACGCCGTGGCCGTGTATTTGTGTTTTGCAAAAATTCACAATTTGCAAAAGCCCGTTTCGTCGAAGAAATGTTTGAACGTTATCTCGGCCAATATTTAACCGATTTAAACTCTGAAAACAGATTTGGAATTAGCGAGTCAACATACATAACATACGTGTTTACTATATTACGAGAACGTGAGTACCCTTCGTAAAAATGGTTTATGTACTTGTCTTAGAAATTAGTCGGCTATATAAAGCCGTCGTATATTATTTTGAATATCTCGATCAATATATAACCGTTTTCAATTCTGAAAACAGATTTGGAATTAGCGAGTCAAAATACATAACACATGTGCCTACTATATTACGAGAACGTGAATACCCTTCGTAAAAATGGTTTATGTACTTGTACTTCGTCGTATATTATTTTGAATATCTCGATCAATATATAACCGTTTTCAATTCTGAAAACAGATTTGGAATTAGCGAGTCAAAATACACGGACTCGGATTTCTATTTCCTCCAAAAACTGTGTCTCTTTTTGAAAAAACCCTTTGAATCCGTTTTGATTTTTGCATTGGCAATCTGTGACGGTTGCAATTTCAATATTAATTCAAATGCTGAGTATCTAGTTACCAGGACCAAATTTTCCGATGTCGCGCGGACGCCGTTGGCAGAAATTTTTTTTGGGATCACTTGCCATGGGAAGCAATCTGATTGGTTACCCGAAACAACTTTTATCCTAACCCTAACCCTAAATAACCCATCCTAACCCTAACCCTAACCCCCCCGCCTAGCGAGTTTTCTAACCCTAACCCCCCGTATTTTCTGAGTGCAGCAACAGAATAGTGGGGGTCTACTGCTGTTTCTACCATCAATCACTAAGAAATAAATTACTTTTATCACAATATTGATGACTCACGAAATAATCAATGCAGTATTTAGTAACAGTAAGTTGATAATTCTACCCACATTCGCCATGGAGCTGGCAGGAATATGGATAACTAAATATTGATGGTGAGATGGTCATAATCAGAGGTCTCTAGGCATGTCAGGGAAACTGATCTTTCCTAAGTCGGGACTTGAAACTGATTGGTTAATAGAAATCCCAAGTTTTGTACCTCTTGTTTTAGAAGCAAGTTACATTGTGTAATGCTAGTTAGGAAATTCCATGGCATTTTAACATCATATCTACCACTAAAGAGCTATTTTCCATGTTTCAATTAATCTGTTCATACATGTTATAGCACCATTATCTATTGCCAAATATATGTGAAGGATATATAACTTTTGAGTTAAAATTAGTTTTTGTAACATTGAACTGTACATTGATGAATATGTGTTGAAATTTGTAACAACTGTAATTTGTTAGAAAACAAGACCCGGCTATCCTGTATAAATATTATTGTATTATTATTGTATTATTATTATTATTATTATTATTATTATTATTATTATTATTATTATTATTATTGTTATTATTAATACTAATAATAATAATGCATTGACAATAATACTACTAATAATAATGCCTAATCCAGATTGCAGATACCATATTTGCCATGTAACAAAGCATATATATGGCATTGTGTACTATAGTACTATAGATGGAGTACTGTAAACACAGATTATATATGGAATACATGCCAGTATACAAAACATGGACGTCAAGATCATATCGTCAGAAACATAATATTCCTGGTTGAAAAAATGATAACCTTCTTATTGCCAGTGACGGCCTCTAACCATTGAGCCATCGTGATTCAGATGGAGAGACGTTACAATGATGCACTGGTTCTAATGATATATGTACTGCCTATGCACAGCAGTTACTATATATTTCAGTAATGACTAATGATTGGGTGTTAATATATACACTGCTGTTAATATCAATAGAATCAGTACATCAATGTAACGTTCACTCACCATCTGAGTCTTGGTAGCTCAATGGTCAGAGCATCTCACTGGAAATCAGAAAGTTATCCCTGTCCGGACACACAATAATTTTTCTGAGGATATGAGCTTGCTTGACAATCATCCATGTACTGTATTGTCTGTTTCCCCCCGAGCTCTCCCTTATTCACAACAGCAGTGTATATATTAAGTATTTAAACACTGACAAGTATACATAGTAATGCTTGTTTATTGCTACAAAATTGTAGGCCAGGCCCAGGTCATATAAACACAGCAATAGTATGCATGTTTTTTCACCCTAAACTACTGTATATATAGGCTAATTATCAAACATATAGTATTT